>ML675620.1:580305-606757 GCA_007922155.1 Mesoclemmys tuberculata
TGCTAGAGTTCGCTTAAATTAGGAGAATTATTCTGAAGAATTGTCAAAGGCATCCGCAGCCAAGGACAGGCTGTGTTTGATTGGTATAGTGCAATTTTGAATGAATGAATGAATGAAGCTGGAATTTTTAAAGGGACTAAGGGAGATAGACACAGAGGATAGGATTTCCAAAAGTTCCTAAATGACTTAGCAGCAAACATCCCATTCACTTCAAATGATCTTTACGCTCCTAAATCACTTAGCTGCTTTCTGAAATCACAACCGCAATGCCCATTGAATTTGTGTGGAAGTTGGGTGCTTTACTGTCCTTTGTCTTTTTGAAAATCCCCCCATCTACTGTCCACGCACACCTCATCCTTTTAGATCCTTTAGAAATTCCCAGTCTAAACAAAAAAACAAATAAATATAAAAAACTAGGACATGCATACATTGGATAATAACTGATAGGAAGATGAATATTCCTGTCTGGGACTTTCAAAGGAGAATGTGGGAGTTATGTGCCAAAACCCCTCTGGAATTCAATGAAAGATGGTCTTCCTAACTTCCCTAGGGTCGTTAGAAAATCCCAGCTCTAGTAACAAGGCAGTAGCTTTAACAACAGGAGACCTGCCCCCTATTCCTTCACTTCCCATTTCCAACCTTCATGACCTTGGACAAGCCACTTCTCTTCTCAGTGACTCAGTTTCCTTCTCTGTAAAATGAATATCTTGATGCTCACTAAATTTTTGAAAAGCATGTTGAGATCTGTGCATGGGATCCACTATCTATATTAATATTAAGCACGATTCAGAAGGAGTTAAGTGTGTTGAAGAAAAGATGAGATGATGGAAAAGGGTGAGCAAAGGGCGTTATATGCAAGTGAATGTTGTGAGTGGAGTTGAAACAAGGCAGAGGGTATGGAAGGAAGAATGGTTTTGAAGAAAAGCTGGGAAGAAACAAGCAGCTGCAAGAGAACTCTGAGACTGAGATGAGACCTACAGGGTTAGGGGGCTGGAAACATTCCTGACAGGTCTATAACATGAGGTACATCTTGTGCTGCATTAGAATAATATGCTGGACTTGCAATATCTATCTAGCTACCTATCTATCTATCTATCAGCTAAGAATCAGGGGCTTGAATGCTCACCTTGCAGGTAGCAGATATTTTTCTCTTTACTCTTTTCTTTCAACTTCCCGTTATCAAATATGCTTCCTAAGTGTTCGCTGCACACAAATGCCCCCAGGCCTGGAAAGCCAGTCTCGTGGGGTGTGAATTCAAACCAGGTCCCTGTGAAATATACATAGGCTTAAAAAAATCCTTTCAAGTCAGATTTTTGTTCCCTTTCTGGCTGATGGCAATAATTTGTCATCCCCCCACCTCTGCACTCTGTTTGCTCCACAAGTGAATCCCACCTCAATTTTCAGTCTGTTTCTTCATCCATGACGTTTTCTATGGTGACCTCCTCCATCTCCTGTTTCCTCCCT
Organism: Mesoclemmys tuberculata; assembly: GCA_007922155.1. Lineage (NCBI taxonomy): Eukaryota > Metazoa > Chordata > Testudines > Chelidae > Mesoclemmys > Mesoclemmys tuberculata. Next base: position 581,770 of record ML675620.1, read on the forward strand.
GGGCCCACATGTGCTGTCCTTGCATACCCCAGAATTCCTCTGATGGCCAACATGGCCACTCTCCACCCACCCTCCAAGAACCCAACCATCAATTTGAAAACATTTTCTGAAGTTTTCCAAATTATTTTCATTTTCTAAACTGATTCTTTAAAAAATTCCTTTAGCAATTTATCAAATACTGATTTGAGAGGCATTTGTTTTGAAAATGTTTTCAAAGTTGCTATTGAAACAGTGAATGGAATTATTCATTCCCTGGCAATGACAAATTATTCATTTCCTGAAGAACATCGATAACCATATTGGTAAAGTCCTCGATATAAAATTTGTTTGAAAATTTTTATATATATATATATAAAGTGGACAGGATTATGCAATGCCCATGTCTTCTAAATAGGTCATTTTTAGACTGAAAAATATGTTGTTAGGTTTCGTTTAGCTCTATCAAATAGTGACTCCACCTCGAAGGGTTTATAGTAGGAGAAGGGACAAGAAGCAACATCACTGTTTATTTTTCATTAGAGGACTTGAAATTTCAGGCGTGGTTGCTCTCACTAACAACACCAGTGTGTTATTGTTTTACCTGGGCTGTTTACACCAGTGTTATCGAATTTATTCTTTTCCACTGCTGCATAGATGGGGTAAGGATTTGTCCCATTTGCGGAAGCCTCCTGGTGTTGAGATAACATGGTCTGATCATACTGCAAAGGTAAGAACTGATTAGCACAGGAAGACACATGTTGTGGTGATGTTCCCAGAAGTTCCGTTCCTGTCTAATTAGTTCAGACTAGGAACTAGAAAGACCCTTTTTACTGACACAATCCTCATCTTTGTTGTTGTTGCTTTATTCTAGCATGCACTGTATGGACAAACAACAGAGTGTTCACAGTCCATGGTGGTTACTTTCAAATGGGTCTCAGGGAATTAGGCCCATATATTCAAAAATATTTAGGCACCTGAAGATGCAGATCAACACATAAAGAGCTTTTCAAAAGCACCTAAGCAAGGTAAACACCTGGGGATTTATTTGTTCTGGAGAAGGAAGGTCTAATTACCAGCTCGAGGAGACATATCTGTGCCACTAGAATAAGAATGCCAATGTAGGTACTCGTCCTGGTTCTCACATAGGGTCTCAATCAGAGCTCACGTGGGTGTGTCTCCTTGAACAAGGAATTACACTTCCAATTGCACTGTAGATATGGCCTGAATTCCATCACAGTTAACAAGAATTAAGAAGCATTAAAGCAAGGCCCTTTTTTTTTAAAATAACAAATTCAGTGAAAAATTCATTTTCAGAACATTGACATTATTTGTGAATTTAGGTCAATTTTGATTAATTTTTCATCTGAGAAAAAAATTACAAAACACGTTTAAATGGTTTGTTTTGGCCACTTTGAAATGAAATATTTCCACTTTCTGCTTTGAAATGGTCTTTCATTTGTAAATTTAGCTAAATTAAAAAAAAAACACCTCCAGAAATGACCTGAAACAAACAAATCAATAAATAAAAAAATAAAAAAGCATAGTTTTGGGTTAAATAATCTTTTAGAAAAACATACAAAACTGATTTAAAAATGGGCAGTCGTGGACTAATCACCACTACCCATCGTAAGTCGTTCCAATAGCTAATTACTCTGACTGTCAAAAATATACACCTGTTTTCCAATCTAAATTTCTCTAACTTCAAATTCCAGCCATTGGATCATGTTAGAACTTTTCACTGCTAGATTCAAGAGTCCATTATTAAAAATTGAAGACTGATTGAGACTTTCATGCCTTCTAGCTCTCTTTAAATCAATTAATATTCTGAAAAGTCAAGGATTTGGGAATTAGATACTAGGGTGACATTTTTTTCAAAACAACCAAAGAGATTTAGAGGCTAAATTCCCACACATTTTAACGTGAACTGCACTTCCAAATCCCTTAAACAGCCTTGAAGTCCTAGAATCATAAAAGATGAGGGTTGTAAAGGACCTCAGAAGGTCATCTAGTGTAAATCCCTGCTCAAAGCAGGGCCAACCCCAACTAAATCATCCGAGTCAGGGCTTTATCAAGCCTCACCTTAAAAACCTCTAAGGTTGGACATTCCACCACTTCCCTAGATAATCACTTTCAGTGCCTCACACCCTCCATCGTCTACTACCACTGAGAACAGCCTAGTTCCATTCTCCCTGGAACCTCACTTCAGATGGTTGAAGGCTGCTATAAAATCCATCCTCACTGCAGGCCAAATAAGCAAAATTCTGTCAGCTTCTCCTCATGTCACATGCTCCAGTCCCCTAATCATTTTCTTTGTCCTCTACTTCACTCTTTCCAATTTGTCCACATCCTTTATGGAGTGGGCAGCCCAAAACTGGACACGATACTCGAAATGTAGCTCACCAGGCCCAAATAGAGGGAATAATCACTTCCCTCGATCTGCTGGCAATGTTCCTTCTAATGCAGCCCAATAGGTCATTAACCTTCTTGGCAACAAGAGCTCCCTGTTGACTCATGTCCAGCTTCTGGTTCACTATAACCCTCAGGTCCTTTTCTGCAGAACTGCTGCCTAGCCAGTCAGTCCCTAGTATGTAGTCATGCATGGGATTATTCCATCCTAAGCGCTGGACTCTGCATTTGTCCTTGATGAACCTGACCAGATTACTTTTGGCCCAATCCTCCAATTTGTCAGGTCATTCTGTACCCAATCCACAGCCTCCAGTATATCTACCACTCCCTCTAGCTTGGTGTCATCTACAAACTTGCTGACGGTGCAATCCATCCCTTCAGACAGTGAGAGGAACACAAAGGAATACATTAAGTAAATCCTTTGACTTCTCAGTGGATCCACTGTAGATTTATCCAGGAACCCACCTGTTGCAATGTTCGATAGACCAAGAAAGAGGCCCAGGTATCAGTCAGAGAGAAGAGCTCATCCTCAGCTGCTTGGCGTGTAAAATTGTATGCCTTGCGCCAGCTCCATGAACCTTTGGAAAGTGTGTCACACAGCCTTTTTTCCAATTCCTGCACTTTATTTGTCCAGTCCTTGTCATCGTAGAGGAGGGACATGGTCCTTTTAATGAAACAGAATAGAGATGGCTGAGACTAAGGAAATGGGACTGTCCTTACCCCTTTTAATCTTCGTAGCTTTTATTTTATCACACTGACATTGTAACAAATCTGTAACTTAACAATGGCTTCATCCGTGGCTGTCTGTTACTGTGGCCAATGGGAAATTTACGGCAACAACAGGGAGAAAGGTAAGAGCCTCTGATGAAAACCATGGCCCCTGCCACTCTGAGCTCTGAAGAATCTCCCTTATCATCTGCTGTAGGACCAAAGAAGCATGCATGAGCCATTATCACTCTACCCCACGGAGGTGAGCACACTAATCAGACCTGACCCAGAGCCCAGGGCTTTTTTTGAGCTAATGAGGAAACTACACTGTCAGTACAAGGTCTATGACATGGGAAGGAGCAATTATGATTCTGCCCAGGAGATGGCAATTGTAACACTAACACACACCAATTAACATATGAAAAGGGACTTTGGAACCAGAAGGTCTCGGGACAATCAACACCCAACCACACAGGACCATTAAATAGATCAAGTACTCAAGAAGAAGAACCAGTGGCCCTCGGGGTAGCCAACACCCTGCTTTAAGTGACTCAGAAAACAGACCAAGTACCTGGAGGAAGGAAGGAAGAAGGGAAACGGTCTCCACTTAGAAGCAGTAGTTATACTTGCTTTGTTTGCTAATCAGGATACTGTGTAGGGCCAGCACTGTTATTGAGGGTCTGTGCTTGGGAAACTGAGACTTATTAAGGAGAGGCATGGAATCACCTGTGCTGTTTCTCTGTGATGCCTGCTTTCCAATAAATAACTTTACATTGAGGAAACAGAAGTTGAGGTTTCACTGGCATGCACCTACCAGGTAGAACCCGATACCCCACACAGGTACATGACGGCATCCAACAGACCCTGCGTCTTCATCTCCACCAAGGTTCCCAGCAGGGCGATCATGGCCCGCAGACCTCCGCCGGATCCCAGGATGGCGATATTGGGCATGTTATTCTGCAGGAGAGGAAAGAGAGAATGACAAATGAACTAGGGATGTTGAGAGATCTCTACTCTTCAGCTCTTGGTCCAGATCCTTTCAAGCAATTCACAGAAGGCACCTCAAGTTCCAAGACTTGTTTGCCTTGTGTTAGAAAGTATTTTTTGTTTGATCAAACTTGTGTAATGTAGAAGGACTATTCTTAGTGTCCAAAAATAACACATGAAATGCAGCTGCTCAACAAATGACTTTTTTTCCCATTAAAAAAATTGCTTTCTTTTTTGAAGGGGCCAAAATGTTCATAAAAAAATTAAAGGGGAAGGATTTGTTCAAAACAGAAAAACCCACAAAACAATCCCTCATCCCCTGACTACCTGCCAAACAATTTTTAGGATCTCCTTATTTCAAAAGCTTTTGAAATATTTTTTTCAAAATGGGACTTTTCTGGTTTCACAACACAGACATTTTTCATTAAAAAAATGTGTTGAAAGCAATAAGTCAGCCCACTGTAATTCTAATGCACAAACAAGATTAGTGACAAATGAGTTAACGATGAATACTGGACCCTGAGCACCAAAAAATTCCTCACAGTTGATTTCTTTCCTTGAGCTGAAGGAAAATTACTGTGAGTAGGAAATAGTGGAAGACTCAGGCTGAGATTTGCAATGCCATCTAAGATGTCAGCTCACAGGAGCTCTTGGGAGGCTTCTTGCATGTCCCCACCATGCCTGCTAAAAGAATTACCACAGCAGCGGGGCAGCAGTAGTCAGTTTTTGCCCCCTGTTGGGTTCAGCCATCAGAGGGGGCTATGATACATGTAGAAAGTTTGTTACATAGCCACTGTTCATTACTGATATTAATAATGAGGCAGATGAGTATCAATATCTCACCCAACTCTTTATTCCTCTAACGCTATCTATGCTCTAATGTCCCCTTCCCATCTGTTCTCTGTTGTAGGCGCTCTCTGGTTTCACAATCACAGTGGTGTATACGCACACACCACAAAGGGTCTCTAGGAAGCAGTAACTAATTTCACATGAATATGGTGCCCTCTAGAGAATCAGACTCATAGACATAAAGGTCAGAAGAAACCATTTTGATCGTCTAGTCTGACCTGAACAATGCAAGGCACAGAACCTCAAACAACCACTCCTGCGATAGACCCCTAACCTGTGACTGAGATACTGAAGTCCTCAGATCATGGTTTAAAGACTTTAAGGTACAGAGAATCCACCAGCAAGTGACCCATGACCCCATGCTGCAGAAGAAGGTGAAAACCCCAGGACCTCTACCAATCTGCCCTGGGGGAAAATTCCTTCCTGACCCCAAATATGGCGATCAGCTAAACCCTGAGCATGTGGGCAAGACTCCCTAGCCAAACACCCAGAAAGAATTCTCTGCAGTAACTCAGAACCCACCCATCTAACGTCCCTTCACAGGCCACTGGGCATACTTACCCCTAGTCATGAAAGATCAGTTAATTGCCAATTTAGGCTGCCCCATCACACCATCCTCTCCATAAACTTATCAAGCTCAGTCTTGAAGCCAGCTAGGTTTCTTATCTCTACTGCTCCCCACTGCCCCACTGCAAGGATAGTCGCAGGAAGCTCCTGCACTTCTAAGGGCATTACTCCATTAGTTGAAGGGGCAGGAGCTTTTGCTTTAGCTCTGAAGGCCCCCAAGTTTGAGCCCTTCCAAAGGATAACAGGGTTCTGTGTCTGTGGCCATGGATTGCCCCCCTGATGCTTTGGGAGTGTAGAGTGGCCAGAGGAACATTTCCATGGGGCAGGATTTGGAAGCATTGCCTACCACTGTTCCAGGCCTCAGTCACCATCCACATGGCTAACCTGCTACATCATCTTTCTTAGCGCTATGGGGCATGGTGCACCCATACCTCATCACAGGTAATGCCAAGGCTCTTGAGGCACTGCTGGACTTTCACCTTTCTGCTCCCAGTGGCTTGTTTCTCACCCTCTGAGATATCATGGGAAATCCGGATTTCTGTAGCTTCCTAGAAAAAATCAAATCAAATCAACAAATAAAAGGCAAATACAATATCTCATCTCTCCAAAAAGTGCCAGGAAGTAGAGGTGTGAGGCCTGTGCACAGATAACACAAGCCTCTCAGAGGTTTCCCAAGAGTCAGTCTTTATATTTGTATCATGGCTGTGCAAAAAATCCTCAACCAAGGACAGAGATAGGGCTGGGCAAATAACTGATTTTTCAGTTCTCTGAACATTTTGAGAAATTGGGAAATAAAGTTGGTTTGGATTGAACGAAATCTAAAAATTACAAAACTTTTTGTCAAATTGAAAGACATCTATTTTGGGTCAAACAGCACAATTTTATGTATGATAAATAATTTTCCTTTCTCACCTGAGACATTGTCACAACTTCTTCCACCTTCTCCTCTAGAGCACCTGGTGATTTGGATTTCTTCCTTCACTGGCAAATGGAAACAACAGGGAGTGCCTAGATGGCAGGACCAAGTCAACCTTTAACAACTGTTTTCTTCTTTATGTATGCGTTTCAGAGAAAAGAAACATGAAATATAGGCACATAGGACTACTGAGTGAGATTTCCAAAGGCATCTAAGGGAGTTAGGAGCCAAATTCCTACTGAATCTCAGAGTAGAAATGTTTAAAAAAATAAAAAGCATGAATATGGAGTTTCACTGCTGCCACGGTTCCACTTTTCTGTGCCCATCCTCTGCTAACCCCAGTGCCATTGTACATGATAGCCACCTATTCCAACCGCCACCCTGAGAAATGTTGGCAGAGGCGATTGTCACTGGAACCCAGACAGCCATCATTTTTTTGGAAATTGGTTATGGCCCTTGCGAGGCTCTTGGAAGCATTCTAGGGAGTTCAGGGCCCAAATCCCATAGTAATTCCCCACCACTCCGTTGACAGTTCCAACCCAGCACTGCATTTTGCGCAGCCCTGACTCCACATCCACAGTTTGCTCCACTTAACTTTCAGAACATAAGAGATTGTGTTTCTGGGTGTGTATATGAGTGTGGGTGTCTAGCCCCTGGAGAGTGTGCACAGACCCCAAGGATATTAATGACAAAGGATGGACTGCCCTACCCCAAACCTAGCAGACATCACTCCTGGGAGAATTGATTTAGAGGGCACGCTGACCAGACAAATAGTATTGACTGAAAAAAATTAATACAGAGATGCATGTTACTTCTAGATCAGGGGCAAATAGATTTCCCTTGTTATTAGTGTGTTAATACTCAAAAATCCCAGAAGAGGGCACCTATACACTATTATGCCCATATGGGCTGCAGGGGGTGGGTGGGGTATGGGGTGGCTATACTGTATAATGGGTACTAGGGGAAGCAGAGGGTGGGGGTGGGAAGGAGGCGGCTATACTGTATAATGGGCACTGGGGCAGTGGAGGGTGGGGGCGGGAAGGGGAAGCTACACTGTATAATGGACACTAACGGCTGTTGTTGGTGAGGCACATGAGTGACTCCAAATTGATTTGTTAGTATTTAAAGATGAAGCTTTTGGCTTTTCGATGACTTGTTCGACTTTAAGGCCCTCGGGAGCCTATTATCATAGCATATGAACTTCTGCAGAGTACATCCCCCCCAAGATATTTTTGAAAGACAGTAGTGTCCGTTTAGAGACCTCAGTGATGAGGAATGCACCTGATTGCAATCTGAGTTATCCTCATGTTACCCTCCCTTAAATATTTCCACTTTATTTCCTGTCTGAATCAGTCTAGCTTCAGCTTCCAGTCACTGGGTCTCATTCTGTGCTTTCGCTATCACATTCAAAAGCTGTGTAATTGTTCGAAGTCATCCCCCCAGATAGTCTGCCACAGATCACGATCAAGACATCTGCCAACCTCATCTTGAATAAACTAAATAGTGTGATCTTCTTTAAACTCTCTTTGTAAGGCAGTTTTTTCAAGACCACAAGCCATCTCTAGAGCAGTTTTTCCTATTTGGTAACATCTGTTTTCAAATGGGGCTATTGGAACTGTGTCACCAATATCCTATACATGGGTTAAGTCATCTGCCAGCTCATCACTGATACACACCCCCTTATCCATCTGAGGCTCATGTTATGTCTTTTAGCTACAGTGTCATGTTTTCTCTTTTATATCTCACTCAAGCCCATGGTATCAGTGCATATTGAAATCTCCTCATTTTACACACCTGCAGTGTAGAAAATGTAACACACTTTGGACTGATAAGGAGTCAACGGTCGATTTGTTTTAATTTATGCAAAGCATGAGAACTTGGCTCTGACAGCCACTGGTGACACTATTATTTTTGAATGATAAAGTAGGTGTGATAATATCTATTATTGCACCAATTTCTGTGGGTGAGATAGAGAAGCTTCAAAACTTGAACAAGAGCTCTGTGTATGCTTGAAATTTGTCTCTCTCATCTATTTAAACTGGTCCAGTAAAATATAGGACCTCGTACACCTTTTCTCTCTCATATCCTGGGATGCACATTAAAGAAACATTTAATATAGGCACATAGGACTATCGAGTGGGATTTCCAAAGGCATCTAAGAGAGTTAGGGACCATTGTGATCTTCTAATTTGACAGGCCAGGTCAGAGACCTGCCCCAGAATAATTCCAAGAGTGTATATTTTAGAGAGAAACCAATTGTCAGACTTGTCTTTGCAGCACAGTATTTCTGGACATGTGGGTTAATTAAAACAAAGAAAACAAAAAAATTAAAATACCATATACCTGTCTTCCAACTTAGACTTTTAGAACTAAACCTTGGCTTGTAAATCAGTGCCTTAGATGGGTTATTGATAATTATGAAATTAAACTGAGGCTACTACATGAACATTTAGGCTTACTTTCTACAAATAAAATGATAAGAGAATGTTCTTTCTTAGGTTTATGCCATGGCAATCAACTGCCTGTCATAGAATTCATTCTTCTGCTATTCAGGAGTCTCCCTGATCTAAATGTTCTTCTTTTTACATAGTTTCTAGTGATCTTCTTTATGGCCATGGTTGGGAACATCATCATCTTTGGACTAGTTGTGGCTGATCAGCAACTTCACACCGCCATGTACTTCTTCCTGGGGAATTTGTCCCACTTGGATACCTATTACACCTCGACGGTCCCACCCAGGATGCTGGCCAGTTTTCTGACTGGGGACAGAACCATTTCTGATTTTCCATGTGACCCTCATGACTGTTCTTATGTTAACAAAAAGAAATCACTTGAGGACGTTTAACAAAGTATGCTCTCTCTTCTACACTGCCGAAAATGTTCCAGTTAATTCCCTCATATATAAATGGAGAGACAAACATCTATTTTGATGAGAGTATTACAAAATGGAACTAATTAGGGTTGATTTATAGAGTATGCATGATTCCTTTGAACTGGCCATTTGGCTAATCCTGCACAAAAACTGAATAGCAGAACTAAGTGAATAGCTTCTATTGATTTGTTTGTTTAATAGATATCACCCCTTTTCTCTGTATGAATTGTTCATGAATAAATAGTGAATTTCTCACCTATATTTCTTTTTCCATGCTATTTTCTGTTGGGATAAATTGTGCATTTAAGACAGACTTTCAAAATGGCTCAGATTTTGCAATCAACATCAGACATTCAGAAGTTCCCAGCTCTCATTTAAATACCACAATTTCTGAGCAAATTTACAGAAGTTCTCTGGATGTTCTCAGAAGTTATTTCTCCAAAGCTGATTCTTGGAAGTCATGCCCAACATCCGAAAAACTTCTCAGGTTTAAATTAGCATCTCAACAGCAGGGCTGTGAACTCATGCAGTGATAGCATGTTTCTTTTTTTGCTTGCTCATCATAAAGCCACATCTTCTAGAGTCAGACAACTATGTTAGAATTTCACTTGGGAGAGGGGAGAAACCGCTTCAGTTCCTCCCTCTGTTTGCTGAGGAGAAGGGGCTTAAACAGTGGTTTTCCACCACTCAAAGTTTAGGGTGTTCACAGCAGCAAGGGTGTTGGCCTAGTGTGAGGTATTTCCCTTCTCCAAGTCACAATCTGCCTTTCGGTCTGACCCAGAGGCAGTGCTCGGGGTCCTGGCAAAACCATGATGGCTGTCTCAGTGAGGATTGCTTGCATTCTCTAGAAAACACAATATTTCCTGAGGACTTTCCTCAGAGTCTCCTTTGCATCCTTGTTCCTCAGGCTGTATATGAGGGCAGGCAGGGCTGCAAAGGATCTCTTTCACCACCATTGAATCCACAAAAAATTTACTCTACTGGTTGCCAGTTAAGGGTGTGAAATTATCGGTCCTCATGTCTTAGGGACCTCAGCCTGGAATCTATTGGGCCAACCTTTGCTCATGTCAGTCACAAGAGAAGTTCCACTGAGCTCCCATGAGAATGAGAGAAGCCCAAAAATTTGGATCTGATTCAAAATGACCTGAACTACAATTGTACAAGTGAACTTATACTTTGAGCTGCAGCAACGTGGAGAGGATTTGCTGACCAATGGTCCTTCTCTGACACTCGTGGACAGTCAGGACTGTGCATGCAGGGCTCCCTCCTTCAGCAAGTTCCATAGTTCTCTGGCTTTCTACTAATAAGTGGCACGGTCTAGGATGGGCCTTCCTTTTCCTCCTTCGGTGAATTCTCTGTGGCTGACATTCTCTTCCCTCATTCTCATGGCAGTTACTAATCTCTGTTTGTTCTATTTCCTGTTGTAATGATTTAACATTTAACTCTTCATCTGACCCTCCACCACGACTGCCTGTGTGTCTTTTTTCCCTTTCTTTACTCCTGACAGCTTCTTCTAATCCCAGGTCCCACCATGGCAACTGTGGTACAGGCAGTAGCAGTTCTTAATCTGTGCCAGGGCTGAACCAAAGCACCTCTAGGTTTGTCAATTCAAAGCCCTGGCCACTCTGGGCTTGCTGCATTAATGAAAGTAAAAAAAAAATTGCTTGCTCCCCACCACCTCTTTTCATTACAAATTCAGCCTTGGAAAGGGGGTTATCTGGTACTGTATTAGCAACATATACAGGTGGTAGCTGCATCTCTATACATACACCGTCTTCATTTCCTGCCTCTGCGCTACCTTGTGTTTCCTGTCCAGCTTCACCTTTGATATTAACTACCTGAAGGTGCCTGTTTTCTGAAATATTACAGGTTTCTTCTAACACCTCTGTTCTCTGAAATAGCTCTGTTATTTTCGCCTTTTGCCCAAATGAATGTTCCTGCTCCATTGTTGCTTGATCTCTCTGTAGCCTATAGGACTAGCCCGCTTGCTTGCATATATATGTATATCTTTTCTTATAGATTTAAGTATGGCTGTTTGATTATAATAGAGTCATAGATTTATAGTATAGTATTTTCGCTGCAATGCAAGGTACCTTACAGGACACATCCTGTCTGAAAACTTAGCAGTTAGTATACATATGTTCGGGACCTCTGGCACAAATAAGTAATGACGAGTAAAATGATAAGACATATATGGTTATAAACTTTACCCTAGATAAGTCAGGAGTCATCAAAATGGATGGGGCTATCATAGGTTATGACCCAAGTAAACTTCACAAGTACACCACAGAACCCACTAAAGGGCCAGAAATAACAAAGGTGAGATAAATGAACTGTCTGGAACCATCTGGAAAGGATGTGGATATGTCATTAATATGCACAAACCTACCAGCCTATAGAATGGATGTATCCTGATAATTTGGGGGTGACAAACCCAAGTTTGGATTTAGGAGGACCCATATTGCTCAGGGTATAAGAATGGGCAAATTGTGCTACTCCGGGTTATTGATCTTCAGCTGCTCCTGGTTGAAGCTTCTATTAGTTAATGTTAAGATTTTGTTCTTTGTTTATACTTAGTATTATTTGTAGTGTTAGTCTTAATCTTATAGTTCTTAGTTCTCAGGCATTGCCTACTCTGCCCCCTACTCAAGAGTTGAGGAACCAGACATCTCTCTCTCAACCAGGTCCTCAGGGAAGGGTGTCGGTATATTAATCCAAACCATATTGTAGAAATATATATATCATATGAGTCTCTAAATTAACATTGTATTAACATTATCTATTTGATTATTCATTTTCTTTATATTAGTCACTTGTATATCATTTTATGTTACCTTAATAAAAGCTTATAAAAATTATACAAATTTGGATATCACTGTGAACCTTCCTGTTGTGCACACCAGGGTCCCTATAAAACTCTTCTGATGTCTGGTTCCAGGACAAGAACCTCATTATCTTCTGATCACAGCAATTGGCGAGCCTATAACCCCATTCAAATTACTAAAATATCCAACATCAGGCTAAATATCCACGTTGTAATCTCATCACCAGCTCTTTGTCATTGCTGCTTGTAGCAAGTCAGTTCTTTTGCCAGACCATCTTTCTGATAAATAAGTACTGAATTTATTTCCGGTGTCTCAATAAGCTGTTCTCTCAACTTCTCAATAATCCCTTTCTCTTGGGGTCAGGCTTGTCATGCCAGACCCAGCTTCTTCATTTTTCTTATTGATTTTCTCTCTAAAGTGTTACATGCAGTCTGAGGTATTTTTTTAAACTTTGCTTTCTCAAAAATGGAAGATCTTAAATGCCATGGATCTGGGTGGTCTGCGAGAGTTTGATAATTCAGCATTTTTGCTAACTCTCCACCATAAATTTCAACACAATTTCACACAAAATCTTCAATGAGTGTCTGTGGGGCTATTGAGACAATGGTTTGAATTTGCACTTGACCTTGGCCAAAGACTCTTGTTGTCAGTCAGGTGTGCATTCTGGTGTGAATTTCCCTCCTGACACCATGGAATCATGGAAGAACCATAGAAGATTAGGTTTGGAGGGGACCTCAGGGGGTCATCTAGTCCGACCCCCTACTCAAAGTAAGACCAATCCAGACAAAATCATCCCATTTCAGCTTCTGCAGGTAGCTGAATCAGCAGATCTCTTTAGCACTGCCTATAAATTACCACAGACTTGGATCAGTGGTGAAAGCACTCAGCCAAGTTTACTGCTAACGAAGCACAGTGTTATCTCTCCATAGGCACTACAGGTAGACTAGGACGTCTATGCTCATCACATTGGACTGCCTCAGTTAACGGCGGGACCTACCATTATCCCCTAGGCAGTACAGAGATGTCTCTGCTAAGATTCCCTCCTTATACCCTGATACAACCAGGTTACACAATGCCTCTTTGATATCTTTGATGTTGGCTATTGTTCCTTGTCTCTAAGTCCAGCATAACATCTTCATCCATCCTCCTGTCTCTATTTTACAGTCAGGATGTCTCTGTACTGTCTTTCATGATCATGTTCGTGCATTACTGCATCTTGGGGAGAGCAAGTATTGCCTCCCTGTATTGCACTGCTGTTCAGACAGTATTTGGATTGTCTCCCAGGATTATGTTTGTGCAATCACCACATATCAGGGGAGTTGTGCTTTAACAATACTATGTGTTTCTGCGTCTGCTTTTAGGAATGCCAATGGATTACTAATGCTGTATTTCTGCCAACATCCTGTATCAGTCAGTGAACTTGTAAGCAGGCAAGCAGTTGCTGTTTCCTAAAGCCAGACTTTGGTATAGGCCTCAGATCTTGCATCTAGGTCCATTATACTAGGCCTCATGTTTCAGGCTCTCAGTTTCTACTGCATTCCTCCTCTTTTTGTCTTTTTATGGGGAGGATGTTTTACCCATTGTACCAGAAAAGTATAGAGCATGGACTGAAGATGACCCAGTGGGCTAAACTCGCTTATGTGGCCACCTTGCATTATCCACACATGACTCCAAACACCATGTTAGCCTTTATGGATATAGAAACTCTCTACACCAACAGTCCATGCAAAAATGGACTAGAAGCCATCAGGAACATTTTCCCTGGTGATGATATGGCACACCTGGGTGCAGAATTTTGTGATTTTGTCTTGACCCACAACTACTTTATATTTGGAGGAAATCTATACCTTCAAGTCAGTGGCACATCTATAGGCACGCACATGGCCCCACAATATGCCAACATTTTTATGGCTGACCTAGCGCACCACTTCCTCAAAACTCATCTCCAAGCACCTCTCCTTTTCCTACGCTACATTGATGACATTTTTCATCATCTGGACCCATGGAAAAGTGTCCCTTGAAGAATTCCATTGGGATTTCAATAGTTTCCACCCTACCATCAACCTCAGCCTGGACCAGTCCACACAAGAAATCCACTTCCTGGACACTACAATACAAATAATGGATGGTCACATTAATACCACCCTATACCGAAAACTGACTGACCACAATACATATCTTCATTACTCCAGCTTCCACCCTGGATGCATTACATGATCCATTGCCTACAGCCAAGCCCTAAGATACAACCAGATTTGCTCCAATCCATCAGACAGAGACAAACACCTACAGGATCTCCATAAAACATTCATAAAGCTACAATACCCACCTGGAGAGGTAAAGAAACAAATTGACAGAACCAGGTGGGTACCGAGAAATCACCTACTACAGGACATACCCAAGAAAAAGAAAACAACAGAGCACCACTGGCCATCACCTACAGGCCCCAGATAAAATTTCTCCAACATATCATTAAGGATCTACAGCCTATGCTAGCAGGTGATCCCTTACTCGCTCAAGTTGTGGGAGGCAAACCTATCCTTGCTTACAGACAGCCCCCCAACTTCAATTAAATACTCACCAGCAACCGTACACCATACAACAAGAACACTAACTCAGGCACCTATCCTTGCAACAAACCCTGTTGCCAGCTCTGCCCACACATCGACTCTAGTGACACCATCACAGGTCCTAACCACATCAGCCACACCATAAGGAACTCATTCACTTGCACATGTACCAATGTAATATATGACATCATGTGCCAGCAATGCCCCTCCGCCATATACATTGGACAAACCGGACTGTCACTACACAGCATAAGTGAACACAAATCAGACATAAAAAAAATAGCAACATCCATAAAACAATTGGAGAACACTTCAGTCTCCCAGGACACTCTGTAGCTGACTTGAAAGTTGCCATACTTCTACAAAAAAACTTCAAAAACAGACTTCAGAGAGAAACTGCAGGGCTGGAACTTATCTGCAAACTTGACACAATCAAACTGGGTCTGAATAGGGACTTGGAATGGTTCTCTCATTACAAGAAGAAATTGTCACTGTTCACACATTCTCACCTTCTGATCAATGGTTGTGAATAGACCTCATCTACTCTAACTGAATGGCCTGTCCTACATGTACCCTCCCCATTGTTGTTCCTTCCCCTTGGATGTATATATACACCCCCTATCTGATTTCTATTCCTTGCATCTGATGAAGTGGGCTGCAGAAATTAAGTTTGTTAGTCTTTAAAGTGCTAAAGGACTCTTGTTGTTTTTGACCCCCAACTGTGATTCATAGGAACAGGGGGCCTGTTTACACAATCTGTAGTTATTCCGTAACCTAATAGTTTCTTTGCCAGTTTTGTTTCTCCTTTTCTTTATGTTGTTTGCTGATATTAGTTTGTTAATTTTTACTGGTATGCTGGTGAAACAGTTTAGCAATGCTGTGCACATTGTAAATGGCATACAGCAATAATGCTGTAGTAATACAGTTGCTTTTACACAGTAGCCAAATTCAAATTAAATGGCAGATTAACCTGGTTCAGCTTGTGGTTTTCTAGCTGATTGCCAACTTAATTGTCTGTACATGGTATCCTGAAGTGCACACCAGCCCAGTCTGTTATTTATAAACTACTTAATTTTTCTTTTCTTGATGCCTGCTATTTTCTTCATTGTGTACTGATATCTTTTGATGTCCTCAGTCTGTGGGAAGAAACCTTAAACAGCTTAAGTTAGCTAAGATAATAACATTTTTTGCATGTTTGTTTTACATTTCTTGTGTTTTCAATAACCAAAACTTAATACACGGATTCAGTTAGTTTGTTTACAGTATAGTGGGGCTAAGTCTATATAACACAAACTATACTTTTTTAATTGTCGTACATTCGTTGTTCCTTGAGGTGCATTACTAATATTTTATACTAGATACAATGCTTGCTGCTAAAATAGATGCTTACAATCTTCTATGAGAAGGTAGACTGCTATCCCCTGTTCTGCGCTCTGTTTTACCCAGAATTTTTACCCAACCTTTTTAGAGGGTTTAGAGTGTACACAAGGTACGAGTCATCCTCCCTGCTGAGCCAACGGAAAGGTGATGGAGGAGTACTGGATTTACAAGGGCACTGGATTTGCATAAGCACACCTAAGTGCTCAGCATGATGGGAAATGGTCATTTTGGCTCATGTCAGGTTACAAATCGCTCTAGTGTTGATTGAGGGATAATGAAATGTTGCCCCCTTATTGTATGAACAAAAAGCAGCAGAACTGTACTTAGTCTGTCCTGATGGCAGAGTCACGGTCACCTGAAAAGAACTGGGCAAGCGAGGCTTTCACATGCCAGAACTCTGTGAAGATAACCATGGGGGGGAGAGAAAGGGTTATCATCTGTTTGTTTGGAGGGGTTTTGTAAGAGGTCCTTAGGTATGGTATGAGCATTTCCTACTACTATTCAAAGACAGAACTAATTGATGTTTCTTGGGGGAGTGTTTTGTTTTCTTCAAATCTAGTACATCCTTGCTGTGTTGGTGGTAGTGTTTTCTCATATAGGTTGAGTTCACTAAAGCTGCAGTAAGAGCTGAAATTATTAAAGGAACTGGGGAAACCCTTAGAGACTGACCCACAGTGGTCATGGTTCAGCCTAGTGACCAGCAGGCAGCATGACTAGCAGGGGGGTGGGGATGAAGCAAGCCTAGGCCAGCAATGAAGAGGTGAACGGTGCAGCTACAACGGTGAGTAGAACAAGCACTTCACCCTCCTTTCCCCTGCTAGTTAGGAGGTAGACTCACTTGGATGCATCCCCAAGCTCTAGGTCATCACCAACACAGGACAATGACTTTGAGTGGGAGTGAGGGTTATAAAGAATGGAGAGATGAACACTGTCCCATGTACTCAGGGGGGCGTGGGGTGGTTCTGCTTATGGTTATCAATTTGGATAGCACTCTTTTCCCAAACTAGGGCTGAGTTACTTACTTCCTTTTATTAAAAAGTCTTCTATCTACAGTAAGACTCTGTCTGCCCATGGGGAAGTGTTGTCTGTGGAGGGTTCCCAGAAGTAGTGTGCAATTTTCCATGTGATTGGGTGGGGGCTCAAGCCAGTTTGGTGTTGTATCATTGAAAGGAGCCCCTATACACTGAAGCTGGCCCTTGTTACAGCCAACGCCATCTGGCAGAAGGTTTACACTTGTCACCCCAATTCCACTTTTATTAACCAGTTAGAAGCACAGATTTTAACAACCCCTACTTCCCTTTAGCATAGCCTAAAAGAAAAGAGTACACAAATTAATTCAAACTCAATTTTAAATGCAGGTCTATGTAAATACTTAGAGGGTATTAAATGCTCACAACACTTGCTTGTATTTGGGAGACAAAATTGGAAACCTGTTGAAATTGTTTGGTTGGCATTAAACATTTGCAACATAACTGAATATATTATGTCTGTCTAGCTTTTTTTTTTTTAAAACAATTTTTGCTATAACATTTATACCTAATTCAATATTTAAAATAGGTGTAAACAAATTTCTAAAAACCGAAAAAATTTAACATTTTACTAATATTACCTTTGCGTTACAATTGAGGTTTTCCCTTACATTTTTTCGTTTGAATACCCCCACACCCGCATGATTAATTAAAAAAATAGTTTGTTTGCAATTGCATTATGTGTTCTGGCAAAAGATATAGTACATATATTTTTAACTGAGGTCTTTTGAAAAAAATGGTATTAATAATATTATGATGGTCTATCTCAACGATAATATTAAAATAGTGTGGTACCGCTTATGTGAAGAATGAAGTATAAAATTGACTTCTTTTTTTTTTTGCATCAAAAAAGTACTCACGTAACACACACAACATTGAACATACATGACATGCAAGACAAGCTTTCCATTAAAAACAAATGGTGCTAGAATTATATTGACAACTATACACAAGAAAGCATTATGAGTTAAAATTAAGGCAACGCATTTTAAAAAATTGACAGGTAAACCAGAGAATTAAATATTTAAATAGACCAGTTATTACCCCTTTTATATCAAGTTATTTGCCAAATTTGTTGCATTAATTTAGCAACAAGGCATTCTTCATTACTTTATTTTAAATACTCCTATATGGAAATAAGGAAAGCCCATGTTTCAAATATTAGTCAGTGGTTAGGATTCGAAGCAGATTTCTGTTGCTTGACAATCATATCTTCAAAAAAGTTAGGAATATTTCCAGCTGTTGTTTTCCTAAAGGGATAAAATAATTCATTTACTGGACTTAGTTAAAGTATTTACCTCTTTTTGTTTTTCTCTGTTTTGTTTTCAGTTGCTTGGTCTTTTTTAGTGATGGTGACTTCTGTAATAACCATAACTTTTTAAAAGGAAAAAAGCAGAAGTGAGGAGAGGCAGGGGAAGGGGAGAGGGAAGAACAGCCTGACCCGAGACAAGAAAGAATTATTAAATTTATCGAGGTATCTTAAAGTTTCCTGGATCTAAGTGGAGATTTGGGATCATTACCTGCTTTTGCAAAACGTGAATTTGTCTTTCCAGGGTCTCTGCTTTTATTTGCATGTGAAATGGATTGCAGGAGGGCCCTTGCCTGCTGCAGCTGCTTCTGCATAACTCCATGTGTTTAAGGCATGAATTTTCAGTATCATATTGCTTACTCTTAGTTTTTCACTTTCAAGTTCTTTTTTATTTACTCCCCTGCGATTAAGTCGCAACTCCTGTTTTCTAATGTACTCTGTGAACTGGTCCATTTTTTCCTTCATCTGATTCACCAATACAATGATAGTATTGTCTTCTATTTCTCCCTCCTGTGCCCTTACTTCTTCTGTTCTGACAGATCCAGTCTAGGTCTCGGTTTAAATTTTACCGGAACTTGGCTCTCTCTATATGGAGATGGTTCCAATGCAATAAAACCAGAGTTATTTTTTAATTTAGCTAATGCCACCATTTTCCATTTTTGTCCCCATTCTTCAGGCACAGGGTAACTACCTGAAGCCTGCAGTTGACTGCAAATATTTATAATAGGGGTGGCAGTTCTCTTTTCTGCAGAGACTTTACAGCTGGTTCCCATGTTTTATTTTGTTTCTGTGCTTGCTGTAGGGTATCATGTCTCTGGACTCCTTCCCGCCCTGCTAGGAAAGTTGAAGCATTCCAGGCCTTTGTTGATTCTTTTAACACTTATATTCGTTGTCAGCTTCAACACCTTAATGGTGAGCTGTCTTAGCCATCTTACAGCCATGGCCATAGCGTGTAATACTCTACACTTCTTACTCTTATTATTATTTTTCAGGGCAACAGTCTCTGCCCTTGCCGTACAAATTCCTGTCCATGTTTCCCCACTCTGTTTTTTAAACTCATATAGACCACCTTTACTTGCTGCCCAGTGTGTCCACAACTCAAACTCTGTAGGGATTTGAAGGGAAGGTAAAAGAACATTCCCTAGATCGTAGCTTTCTGCCATGATAGGTCACAGTCCTTTCCAGAGGACAGCTCGCTTACTTACCAAATCAGCAGTCAGGGTCACCAGTGTTCTCAGTCAGTCAGGCTGTACATACTGGTGTGAGTTTCCTTCTGGACACCTTCTTAGTTTCTGCAGATAGCTGAATTGGCAGACCTCATTAGCACTGCCTATAAGTTACGAAGACTTGGATCAGCGGCAAAGGCATTCGGTCAGGTTTATTGCATGCTAACGTCCCATAGCAGATACAGGTACACTAGGACATGTATAAACAATGAGAGTCCTGTAGCAACTTAAAGACTAATACGTTTCTGCAGGCATAAGCTTTTGTGGGCTGCAACCCACTTCATCAGATGCATGTAGGGCATGTATGCTCATCTCAATGGACCGGATCTGTTAATCATGGGACTTTCCATTATCCTCTAGGCCAGACAAAGATGACCCTCCTAGGAGCCTCTTCTTAAACCCTGATACAAACAAATTACACAATACCTCTTCAATGTCAACTATTGTTCCTTGTCTCTAAGTCAAGCATCACATCTTCATCCATCTGCCTGTCTCTATTTTATAGTCGGGATGTCTCTGTTCTGTCTTTCGTGATTGTGTTTATGAATTATTGCATTTTGGGGAGAGTTTGTATTGCCTCCCTGTATTGTACTACTGTTCAGAAGGTATTCAGATTGTCCCCCAGGATTATGTTTCTGCAACCACCACATATCACGGGAGTCGTGTTTTAACAATATGGTGTGTTTCTGCTACTGCTTTTAGCAATGTCAGTGCATTACTAATGCTGTATTTTTGCCTGGTTCCTGTATCAGTCAAGGAACTGATAAGCAGAAAAGCACTTGGTGTTTCCTGAAGCTAGACTTTGGTTCAGGCCTCAGCTCTTGCATCTAAGCCCAATATTGGTCTCATGTCTCAGGATCACACTTTCTATTATGACTTTCTTCAGAGTTCTCTGTTAGGAAGGTGCCCCTCCTTGAGCCACTCCTTGATTTAAATGAGTTTTCTATTCTGCTGAGAAGTGCTCCCTTCCCCTTCATCTGTTAGCAGCTGGAATACACTGAGAGAGGAATACACTTGGGTGGTGACCAAGTTAACCCCGCAAAGTTTTCCTTGATCCTCTGTTAGCACTGTAGTGCAGAGGAGAGTTTTGGCAAGTTTATTGATGATGGTGAACTGTCTAATCCAGTCTGCCATGCCTGATAGGGGCTCTGCCTGTGTGCAAGTGCTGGGTGCCTCACACACAATAGCTATTTGTCTATTTTGTACTACTCTATGGTAATCTGCCCCTTAAATATTATTCATTGTAGGCTGGTGGCCCAGTCCAGTGAGGACATCTTGACCCTTCCTTTGGCCCAGGCTCAGGGGAGGCCACAGCGCCTTAGTCTAGGGGAATAAGCAATGCCAGTTACCAGTCTTTAGCCTTGACCTCCGAGGGGTGGGCATCCTCCACAGTCTGTAGCCCTCTGGCCCTCCCATAGGTCAGGGCTGATAAGGGGTCAATAGCCCTGGCCTTTCAACAGGTAGGGTGGACAAGCAGTCTATTGCCCTGGCCTTCAGGCAGGGCAAGACAGGCAAAACCATCTATAGCCCCCAGCCTTCCAGCAGGTGGGGCTGTCAAGCAGTCCAGTGCCCCTGGCCCTCAGGCAGGGTGGGCAGGCCAAAGTAGCATTCAGCCCCCAACTCTCAAGCAGGAAAGGGCAGTCCCAAGCCGTTTGTAGCCCCCGGCCTTCCAACAGGCAGGGCTTTTAGGCAGTCTGGTGCCCTCAGACAGGGCAGGGCAGGAAAAGCAGCTTATAGTCCCCAGCCTTTTGACTGGTGGGGCTGTTATGCAGTCTTGTACCCCCAGACCTCAAGTGGGAGGGGCAGGCAAAATGGTCTAAAGTTCTCAGTCTTATTGGCAGGCAGAGCTGCTAGAGCTTGTTACCCTTCAGGAGCCCAGAGAAGCCAAGAAATCCCAGAGAGATTAGGAAAGGGGGGAGGGGGACACAGGCCCACCCAACTCCCCCACATCCAAGCCCAGGGCCCTACCAGTGGCAAAGCATTTGGCCACTGAGTCAGCAGTGATCCAGCCACAGCGCACTGACTGGTCTGGCCATGCACTCTCACACTCTCTAGTTGGAAGTCCCTGGGCTACTTCCTCCCACCTAGTCCCTGGGTTCCTGCATCCAAGTGTCTCCCTCCAGGTCACTGGTATAGATGGTGAAAAGGCATCCTGCAAGTCCCTCACCACTGACCAGTGGCAGGTCCAGAAACTCCTCCATGTCATCAGTGGAGGGCAGCTCCTCCAGGTCCCAGAACTCCAGGGGTTCCTCTGGTCCATGAGGTTCAGTCTACCCCTGTGAGTCCTCCATGTCCAGCATCTTCTCAAGGTTAGGGCCAGCCTGAGGGGGTTTCTCCCACCCAGTGGTCTTGGGTAGCTTCTCCCAGCTATTAGGTTCCAGCAGCCCTACCCCATCACAAGGGTCCAGCACTTGGGACCAGCAATCCAGGCAGGCTTTGGTCAGCAAACAACTGGGTCTGGATCAGGCCTAGCCCACAGCCTCTGAAAAGACACATCTACCTCCAACAACAACTTCCCACTGACTGAGCTGCTAGGCCGTCCTTTTATACTGGCCTCTCCTGTCCTGGCTCCTCCCCTTTTCTCCTGAGGTATTCGGCCTGCAGAGCTTTGTTCTACCCAGCAGGGAGGGGTTTGCAGGGCCTTCATATGCCCAACAGGGGGGTTGCAACTGGTCCTCGGGCCCAGGCTCTGAGGAAGGTCACAGCACCTTGCCACACACATCAGTAAAACATCTCACTCATTTTCAGTACCTGCAGTGTCAATGAAAGTTTTGGGCTCCCCACTACAAAAAAGATGTGGACAAGTTAGAGAGAGTCCAGTGGAGAGCAACAAAAATGATTAGGGGGCTGGAGACCAAGACTTATGAGGAGAGGCTGAGGGAACTAGGCTCGTTTAATCTTCAAAAGAGAAGAATGAGGGAGGATTTGATAGCAGCCTTCAACTACCTGAAGGGGGCTCCAGGGAGGATGGAGCTAGACTGTTCTCAGAACAAGGAGCAATGGTCTCAAGTTGCAGTGGGGGAGGTCTAGGTTGGACATTAGGAAAAAAGTTTTCACTAGGCGGGTGGTGAAGCACTGGAATGGGTTACCTAGGGAGGTGGTGGAATCTCCATTTTTAAAGGTTTTTAAGCTGCGGCTTCATAAAGCCCTGGCTGGGATGATTTAGCTGAGGTTAGTCCTGCTTTGACAGGGGGTTGGACTAGATGACCTCCTGAGATCCCTTCCATCTCTAATATTCAATGATTCTATGATACTTCCCCGTTAAATTTTCCTGAGCTCGGGTCTTATATCGTCACATAGACAGGCAAGTAGAATCATAGCATAATGCAACATCAGGTGTTAATGAAAGCAAGAGGGTCCCTCTCTTTGTAAGCATAACAGTCTTTTTGCCTGCATGAAATGATTTGTCATCACTTAATTACACCAATAAGGTGCAAAACGATCTTTCTTTCCGTTGTCTAGAGCCCCACATTGGGGATTTTTTTGTCGCTTTCTATTTTATTTAAAGTGAATTTAGTAATATTGTATTATACCACCATAGGTTCAGTTCTGTTGGCAACAGTTTCAAGCTTAACAGAGGGAAAGTCACCCCTATTACTTGCTTCAGGTTTTGAGCCTCTGGGAATACATGAAAAGCAAAGACGGTGACCACACGTATATTCACAAGTACAAAGATCAGTGTGTTTTTTGAGTTTTATTAAAATTACATCAAGGTTGTAATTACCCAGCATATGTCCTGCAAACACCTAAGGACGACTTATACACATCGTCAGACTCACATCCTTAATGATATTCTTAGCGTCTGTTGGACTCCTTGCCAAGTGTTTCTCTGCCCATGCCATCATCCTCTCTTACATGAAGAGCATCACAAGAATGGCATTTAATGACTAGCCATTCACTAGGTCTTGCAGGCCATCCTGTGTTCTCGTCAGAGGACACATTAGTGCACATTACAAAACAGACATCTCAGGGATATCATAACAGGCTGCAGCTGCACCGTGCAATGTACACAGAGACTCGGCAGCTTTCCTGGCAGGGTGGCGTCGATACTGGAGAAGTTCCCTGGCCGCTATTTTGTATTTTTAATCTCAGTTTTGTCCCTGGCTTCCTTCTTGACTAGGCAGGAGTCACTTCAGCTTGTGAGTTGCAGGTAAATTACCATGGGCTGATATAGGTCACGTGACCAGAGCCGAGCGTAGAATGAGATACAGCCACAAATTTTTTCTGGGTGGAGCATGAAGGTTCTCGGGGTGACTAAATGTCATTAGCAAAAAGCCAAGTATCTGTAGGGAGGGTTGTAGCTCTGAAGTCAACAACTGCAGTGAGAAATGTTGGCAGCCTCCCAGGATGAGTAATGCCTGACAGTTGGCAAGTGCAATCTAAGGTTAAGAATAGATAATATAAAAGGACTGATAGCTAGGACAGTATAAGAGACGGACTGTTGACAGGCAGAAGAAACACTCCGGAGCCAGAGAGAAGAGCTTCTGGAAAGAAGCTAAAAGCTGCTGGGAGACCTGACTGCAGACAGAGGAACAGAGCTGAGTAGGAAGAAGCAGCAGGCAGCAAGAAGCAAATAATATGGCAAAGCCAATGGATAGAGTAAGCCTGCTGGTTTTTAATTATAGTATAGCATAAAAGATAAGAACTGCTGTCAGCGATTTTTTACTGGCTGGCCATCCACACGGAAGGGCCACACTTAGAATAATTTAAAGTGTGCGCTGTTGCGGTTTAGGTACTTTTTAATTTACAATAAAGGATTTCTGTTTGTTTGGGGGTTTTAGATTACTTTGTAGTAGGGATTATTAATTACATTAATAAAAAGATACTCTGTTCTGTTTGCCTGTGTCAATCACTTTATCAGATGGTTACAGACGTGTTCCAAGCGTTTTCCTTGACTACCCTGGGGACCCATACCTTGGGAAAGATGGATAAAGGGGGTGATGGGGCACCCAAAACCTATTTTTCAGGGTAACAGCATCAATTATAGATGTGTATCCTGACATCCACTGAAAACAGCAGTGTTCAACAATCCTCCTCTCCTGATTCAACTCCATGAGTAGGTTCTCTTGAGAGGATTGGTCAGAAAACAATGCCAATGAAAACATTTGACTGGGCATTTTTTATTTGTTTATAATTAAGTTTAAAAGAATTGGAGGTGTGTGAATGTAGCAAGTCTCTCTGATTTTGTAGCAAGAGGGAAATACATTTACTTTTTATGGGTAGAATTTTCAGCAGAACCTATGAGAGTTGGGTGCTCAAATTCCATGAAATTCATTGAAAAAAAACAAGCTGGCTTGAAAATTCCAGGACCTACCTACCTACCTTTCTTTCTTTCTTTCTTAGCCAGGATAGGCAGGGATTGTATC
>ML675620.1:611757-627105 GCA_007922155.1 Mesoclemmys tuberculata
CCATGGGAATAGGGAGAAATGGACATAACTGGGGGTCATTAAACAGGAACAAGTGACAAGTTAGCACACAAGATGCGGAAATCCACATGGAAAAGAGACTACAATGATTGCAAGATTGTAGGGTATTGTGGAGAGTTACTCTCTCAATGGAGAAGGAGACAGTGTCCTTTATAACAGCCAGCTGATCTAATGGGGCCACACACAGATAGCCTTACTCACAGTGAGTAGTGATTGACACAAGAGCCTAAGGGAGTTAGGCACTCATTTGTTGGTGCAATTCAAGAGGAGACTGATACCAGTGGTAATTATCACAGGTATTTATCTGTCCCCCACTAGTATCTGAGTACTGCCGTGTTTATTTCCACAGCACCCATGAGGTAGGGAAGTGCCTGTATACCCATTTTTCTCTGGGGAACTAGGGATCAAGGAGACTAAGTGACTTAGGTACAGTCTGTGGGAGAGCAGGGAGCTCAACCTGCATTTCCTGAGTTCTAGGTTAATGTCCTAACCAATGAACCATCTTTCCCTTCATGACTTTGCAGTTCCCAACCTTTCTGTATGAATAGTCCTACTGAGGTCAGTGTGGCAGAGTCAGGATGGACTGGGCAATTTGTGGAGGTTACAAGTGTCCTAGATGTCCAGAGCTGTTTAAACTGTGTGTCACAGACCCTGCATATTGCTAATAGAGATTCTCCATTTTCTTAACCTAGTAAGGACCTGGGGTTTCAGAAAAGGACTTTAATTTTCTCTCTGCTGATGCAGTGGCTTTCCACAGCAGCCAGCCATCCACACAACCCTTGCAGGTTAAAAATGTGTTAGAGTGATAGAACGATGAGTGAAAATATTCTAGTGCAAAACTGTGTGAGAGTAAAAGAGCTAGGGGAAATAGCCACATCCCGTTCTCCTTGCCATGTGTGTTGTGTTTCTGCAATAGGTGTATGTCCTATCTCTACAAAAATGGAGACTGGGCAGAGAAATTACAGGCCTTGGAGGAACAAATGCGTGATACTATTGCCAAATCCACCTGGAGTCTCACAAAGGCAACAAAAATGCTGCTCGAGGCAGCTAAGGATGAAAACTATTCCCTGACAGAGTTCTGGGCCTACACCGCTATCTATGGAATGTTACATGAGGTGGGTGAAACACTTTCCCTTCTACAATGAACGAAGGAATTTGTCTGGTCCCATCACCATAGGATCTGGGCACTTCATGATCTTTTACTGTACTTATCCTCAGCACTGCTCTGAGAGCTGGCGACGTGTACAGAAGGGAAAATGAGGCACAGAGCATTGGAGGGCCAGATTTTTAAAGGTATCATTTTGTGGGATGAGCATGTAGGCACCAGGCACCCATTGATTTCAATGGGATTTAAGGGTCTCATTACTTTTGAAAATCTCACTCGCTGCCTAAATACCTTTAAAAATGCCCTGCTTGAGGTTCTCCAGGTCACATAAGATATGTCTACTCTACAGTGTAAATCTGGGTCAGTCTGAGCTGGAGAGTCCACACTGCATTGTAAACCTGGACTGAAAGGATACGTTTTCACTGCAAAGAGAAATCTGCGCTGCTGAGTCTCTGAACTTGTGTTAATTGCCTTCGACACGTGGGACTCCGGCTTCTGGACTAAAAATAGTAGCGTAGGTGTTTTCACTTGAGATGGTGCCCAAGCTCTGAAACCTGGGGATGGGGGAGGATGTCAGATCCTGGGCACTGTGATAATAGGAGAATTGGCTATAAGGACTAGACCTAAAAACTCCTCAAGGCCTAAAGAATAAAGAATTGACCAAATTGCATAGGGAACTCAAATAGAGCAATGACTGAGCTAAAATGGATGAGCAAGAATAGAACAGAAATATGCTCAACCGCAGAAATATGCTTAGTGAATAAGGTCACCCACAGGTCAACTGCCAGGGGCAAGCAACCACAGAACACCGGATGTGCTTAGGCAGGCTTTCGCAGGCTTCTGCAGGACCGCTAAACCATGTAAATTTGTTCGACCACAGAGTGCTCAGAAAAGTTAATAAATACTCCGAGCAGACAGGGGTTCAGTGGACTGCAGCCTGGCTCAAGAGATTGGTGTTTACTCTTGAGTCTATCGAGAGGACACCAGCCCTAAGAAGCTTGCGAGCTCCAGATCAGAGTGACCACCTGTCAAGGACGAGGGTTTTGAAGCAAGGATCCAGACCAGTGGCTGAAGCAGAGTCTGGCCGCGAGTATAGCATCCGGATAGTTCAGGAGTCTGTGGACTCAGGGAATTGGAGGGATTTAATTGAGGTCTGTGAAGCACATCTCCCATAGGCAATTGCTAGAGCGCTTATAGGGAATAAAAGTTAATAGGAAATTAAAGGAAACAGTTAGGTTTGTTTAGGTTTAAGGATCAAGTATTAGTTGTATATAAGTTAAAGGACTTGTCCCAGTGACCATCTGTCGAGGATAAGGATAATGAATAGAGAAGCCCCCATAAACAGCACTGATCAGTGTAAGTGTTAATTGTCAACTTGTTTGATTGTAAGAAGTATTGTTAATTGTCTTCTTTGTTTGTGTTATCGTCAATAAAGCTAGTCATTGATTTAACCAGGGTGTTCTTTCCCATCGGTCCCAGAATCCTTGTAAAAGAACCCAGGTGTCTTGCTAATTCGGCCTTTTAATAGCAGCAAGGGCACCAGCCCAAATGAGAATGTCTCCATGGCTGCTTTTAGTCCCACCACTCAAGCCCCATGAGCCCCAGTCAATCGACCCAGGCTCTGAGAGTTGGTGCTGTAGATTTCACTTTGCCATGTAGGCTGGACCCAAGTGTCACAGCGCAGACTTGACATCTATCTAGCTATCGTCTCAGCATGTGGTAACATGCTGGCTTCCTGAGCTCTGGCTTGGACTGAGCTGTCATGGCAGGGACATAGACAATGTTAAGATAATAGTTTAAAATTAGGAGTGTGTTTGTCTGAACCTCTAAAATTCTGTCTTCACAGCTGGACAAGGGACACTTGTCCGAGCAGAGGGGTGCTTCTGAGAATGGAAATAACCCCTATCCCATATATGCTGCAGTGGATGAGCGAAGTTTTTCCAAAGTAACTGAATACGTTCCAGGTAAAAACAATCAATCAAAATCCAGGTATTCTCAGTGTAAAGAAGGCTGTCTTTTATTTCATCTACATGCAACTCCTCAAGGCAGCAGAGATACCGAGTTCATCTTTAGAGCTATTGAAAATAAAAAAAAAAAAAAAAAGGTGAAAAATTTTAAATCCCTTTTTTTGTTTGTCAAGGTTGTTAATAGGCCACTTTTCCATATTGGATGACATTTTCTGCAATTATTCCCCCTAGAAATTTTATCAAAACATATTTTTAATTTTATATTTTTTAACAGAATCTTAATTTTTAGTAAGAAAAGGGTAAGTGAAACAAACCCATAACATTTTTGCTTAAAATTTCAGTAAAAACTAGTCAGAAATTTTCAAAAAACATGAAAAATTCAGGTAATATCTACTGCTGATACTGTTTTATTTTAAAAAAGGTTTCTTTTCATGCA
Source organism: Mesoclemmys tuberculata (assembly GCA_007922155.1). Lineage (NCBI taxonomy): Eukaryota > Metazoa > Chordata > Testudines > Chelidae > Mesoclemmys > Mesoclemmys tuberculata. Next base: position 615,284 of record ML675620.1, read on the forward strand.
AAACCTAGGTTAGTATATCTTTTTAGGTGGAAACACACTTAATTGATTATCTTGCTTACTTATTTAGATTTAGCAATATAAAGTTATGCCTATTCAAGCATCTGTGAAGCTAACATAATTTATAACACACTAAAATTCTGACAGCATAAAAAAATAATTTCACAAGACACTCACCAGCCATCTCTCGGTTAACTTTTAGGTTTGACTAGAGCTGGTAAAAAATGTTCTAACAAAATCAAAAGGTTCCATGAGAATGTGTCAGTTTTGAAAAATAAGATTTAGAAAATATACCCAAATAAAACGTTTAAATTTTTAGGTTCAAGATGGCATTTTGCTTCAAAATTTATTTTATTTTCAGTTTTATAAAAAATAGATTAACATGAAATAAAAAGTCAAAACCAAAATGAAAACTTTTTGATTGACCTAAAACAAATCTGATTTGAAAATTTCTTTTTGCAGGAAATTTTAATTTTGTTTTTGTTTTGTTTTCATTCCAATTCAGAAGAGAAACAAATTTAAGAATTGTTGAATTGCCCTCTAGATGGGAAATACAGCTTCTACACGGCCCTAGACATGACCAGCATTTCTCTTATATTTTGGATGGGGTTTAAGACCCCCATCTGGTGGTTTACACATTCTGGGAAGTGCTAACGGACTAAGATGCAGTGGGAACCTATATGAGAAATTGCAGATGCTTTAGGGGATCCCATGGGCTTTCTGGAACATGGAGAGAACTCTGAATGGATGGGGCATCTTGGAAGATGGCATGAAAGTGACAATGGGAGAAGGTAAGGTAGAAGGTGGGGAGGTAAGGCATTCAATTGTGAAGCAAAGGGAGTGATCAAGTTGAGCTGGGAGAATTGTTTTCAATAAATTGTTTTTTCACTGAAAAATGTATTTTCAGAGCCCTATTTGTTGAGTTCACATAGAATAAAATGAATAGTTTCAGTTGGGGAAACAAATTCTAAAATAAAGAGTAAAAACATTTTGCTTCCACTTTTCGATTTAAAATGGTCTTTCAATTTCAAATGTGACCATTAAAAAAAAGGGAGGGGAAGGAACAGCTTAATCAAGTAGGGGAAAAGTGAGACAACTAAAATGTTTTGTGTGACTTAAAATGAATAAAACAAAACCGTCATTTTGCGTCAACTCAAAATGTTTTTTTATTTACTTTTTAATTTGCCGGGGGGTGGGGGGGGAATAGATTTTTTTCTTTCAGTTTGAGTCCAACTGGATGTTTCTCCAGAAATTTGGTTCAGCTCTTGAACTAAAAATTCCGTCATTTGCTTTGCGTTAGTGGTAGAAACTCTGAACTTAGACACAGGTGGCATGGGGCTGTAGTTGGAGCTGGAGAGATGAATGCAAATAAGAGTCAAGGTGGATGTGAAGATGGGAGAACATGGATGGGAATAAACTTTATTAATGTAGATGTTGTTTGAATCACATTCACATTCCAATGAGTTATGGATACCTCCTACCACCCTTCCCCTGATACCTTCTCCTGGTGATTCATCTGCCTCCTCAAAAGTATTGCTGGACTTTACTTCCAAACTCTTTCTTTTTGTTTTTCAGAAACCTGGTTTGAGTTCACTCCTCATGAAGCCAGCTTCCTTGGCTGGGGAGCAAGTATACCCATGGAATACTTTGGAAGTGAATACAAGAATGGGGAGTTAAAGAAGAAGAAAGAAGAGAAAAACATGAGTTACCTACAAGGTGAATGCTCATGCCCCTGCTTATTAGCAGAAAGAGAGAAGTAAGGCTGGTTAGATGGAGACATATTGCAAGTCAACCATGACATTCTAAAATAAAGTAATATTTACATATAGTATAGAGCAATGTGAAATGTCCAGCCACAGAGACTACCAGTCCTCAATCCATCTAAACATACCCTCTCATCTTCCTTCCATTCATAGACTCATAGAAGATGAGGGTTGGAAGGGACCTCAAGAGGTCAGCTAGTCCCACATCCTGCTCAAATCAGGACCAACCCCAACTAAATCATCCCATCCAGGATTGAGATTCCACCACCTACCTAGGTAACCCATTCCAATGCTTCACCACCCTTCAAAAAAAACAGTTTTTCCTAATATTCAACCTAGACCTCCCCCAATGCAACTTGAGACCATTGCTCCTTGTTCTGTCATCTTCCACCACTGAGAACAGCCTAGCTCCATCATCCCTGGAACCCCCTTTCAGGTAGTTAAAGGCTGCTATCAAGCCCCCCCTCACTGTTCTCTTCTGCAGACTAAACAAGCCTAGTTCCCTAGGCTTCTCCTCATAAGTCATGTGCTCTAGCCCCCTAGTCATTTTCATTGCCCTCCACTGGACTCTCCACAATTTCTGAATGTCCTTTCTGTAGTGGGGGACCAAACTGCACAGAACAATCCAAATGTGGCCTCACCAGTGCTGTGTAGAGGGGAATAATCACTTCCTTTCATCAGCTGGCAATGCTTCTACTAATGCAGCTCAATACGCCATTACACTTCTTGACAATAAGGGCCCATTGTTGACTCATCTCCAGCTTTTTGTCTATGGTAACCCCCAGGTCCTTTTCTGTAGAATTGCAGCCTAGCCAGTTGGTCCCCAGTCTGTAGCTGGGTATGGGAATCTTCCCCCCTAAGTGCCAGACTCTACACTTGTCCTTCTTGATGCTCATCAGATTTCTTTTGGCCCAATCTTCCAATTTGTCTAGGTCACTCTGTATCCTATCCCTACCTTCCAGTGTATCTACCACTCCCACCATCTTAGTGTCATCTGCAAACTTGCTGAGGGTGCAATCCACCCCATCCTCCAGATCATTAATGAAGACATTGAACAAAACTCTTCTAACACCCAACAAATACTCTCTATAATAATGCCAAGGTTTTATGTGGATAGTTTAGGGGGGCAGAAAACAGGTTTCCCCTACCATGAACATTTTCGAGTTATCAAAAGAAATTCTTTCCTGAAATAAAACAAAGAATAAAAATCGCAAACATTTTCACAAATTGAAAATTAAAAAAAGTTTTGGATCAGGTCAGTTTCATTTCAATAAGAACATATGAACAGCCACAGTGGGTCAGACCAAAGGTTCATATAGTCCAGTATCCTGGCTTCCAACAGTGGTCAATGCCAGGTGCTTCACAGGGGATGAACAGAACAGTCACTCATTGAGTGATGTGTCTTCCCTGTCACCCAGTCTCAGCTTCTGACAATCAGAGGCTGGGGACACCCAGAGCACGAAGTTGCATCCCTGGCCATCTTGGCTTTGAACCCCGTTATACTTTTGGCCTTCACAATGTCCACCACCAACAAGTTCCACAGGTAGATTGTGTGTTGTGTGAAGTACTTCCTTTTGTTTGTTTTAAGCATGCTGCCTATTAATTCCACCCAGTGACCCCTGGATCTTGTGTTATGTGACGGGGTATATAACACTTCCCTATTCACTTTCTCCACACCATTTGTTTTTATATAACTCTAACAAACCCCCTTAGTCACCTCTTTTCCAAGCTGAAACATCCCAGTCCTTTTAATCTTTCCTCATACAGTACCTGTACCATACTCAATCATTTTTGTTGCCCTCTCCTGTACCTTTTCCAATTCTATTACATAGTTTTGAAATGATGCGACAGAACTGCACACAATATTCAAGGTGTGAGCATACCATGGATTTATAAAGAGGCATTATGATATTTTCTGTCTTATTATCTATCCCTTTCCTAATAGTTCCTACCATTCTGTTAGCTTTTTTGACTGCTGCTACACATTGAGTGGATGTTTTCAGAGAACTATTCACGATGACTCCCAAATTCTCTTCCTGTATTGGTTACAGCTAGCTTAGACCCCATCATTTTGTATGTATAGTTGGAATTATGTTTTTCAACGTGCGTAATTTTGCTCATATCAGCAAGGATTACAAGATATTTCTTTTCAATTTTGACCTTTTTCTTTTTACTATTTTTTTTCTTTTTCTTTTTTTTTACTATAATTAGGTTAAATTTTCAAAAGTAGTTTTAAAAAAACCAAACCAGAACCAGAGTTTTCATTTATAAAGAAGTAAAACTGAAACCATTTGAAATGTCTCATAAAAAAAAAGAAATCTTAAAAAAAAAAGCCATCAAAATTGACCCTTTCTTGTTTAGGTTTGGATGAATTGGAGTTTTTTCCCTTGATCTTGCAGCAGAAAATTTCCAGTCGGCTTCAGCATTTTTCATCCATAGCTCTCGAAACTCTTTTCTCAGTATGTGCATTCTACAGGTGGGGCATCAATGCCATAGGAAGAGGAAGTGACTCGAGTCCCAACTGACAAGTCATTTGGTGCAGCAATGAGAGAGAAGCGTTTAGAGCCCAGGTGTCCTGACTATCAGCGCGCTGCTCAGTTCACTAAATTATTCTGCCTCCTTTTAGTTGATAACTGATGTTTGCATTGCCTGACCTTTTATGCTCCTTTGAAAACTCAGCCATAACGAAGGAATTTACCTTCTAGATGTAGGAATTGGGGATCTAACTACCTTAAGCCCCTGTTTCTAATTCTTGACACAGACTAGATTCCTGCATACATAGTAGAATAGGTTCTTAACTTAGAATGAAAGATGGTGGGATTTTCTTTACTCCCCCTCCCCCTTTGGAAAAGATGAGCATACTTTTTAAATTATTGTCAAAATGTTCAGTGAAAAAACAAACCTCACAAGAAAAAATGTCAGTGTAAAACCAGTGAAAAAAATATTTTTGTCCAAACCTTTCTGAAAACCAAATAAGTAAGTAAATAAATAAATAATTACATTCTTTTTTCAGACAATAAATAATTAAATACAATATTTTTAAAAGTTTTCTAATGAAGAAATCTTTTGATAAAAACAGACATTTTTCTTGATATTTTCATTTTGTGAAAAACCCAATTTTCTGTCGAAAAATCATTTGAAGAAAATACATTGATCAACCCTAAGCTGAATCTGAGTAAGTCAAGAAAGTCATATCCTTTTATCCTTTTTTCTTTCTTATTTTCAGGTTTGTGGGGAAGTGCCCTTGGCAGCAAAAAGGAAAATGAAAAAGTCATAAAAGGTATGCCAGTTTCCGTCCTCATAGTTCTCTGGGGTCAGAGCCCAGGTCCTCAACTTAGTGCAGGGGGGATTTTCTGAGGGGGAGTCTTCTTCATCAAGTCCAGAACAAGCTTTCTGCACTGGTCTTAAATAACACAGGTCCGGGGACTTGTACAGCATACGGCAAAGTGTATCTTCTTGTGTGCTCTGCTGCGGGTGAGAGTGTTTGGTCTTTTGCAGACTATACATTGCCATATTACATTGGTGTGTTTGTTTATTTGTTTCCTTTCATAGTTTCCTACTGCCTGGGGGCGGGGGAGGGAGGAGAAAGCTCAAAATTGATCTTTTTCCATGGAAGATTTCAACTTGGATGAAGCCACATTTTCAGACAGGAAAAAAAGTTGGTCAAAATGTTTATACCAGTTCTAATTTGATATAATTAATTTGATATAATTAACCAGTCAATAAGTTAAATGGTGTTGGGGGGGGTAATAAAATCTAGATGATAGTTTGAACCATATGGACAAACAGGAAGGCATATGTAAGTCAGTCCCACTGAAAATGTCACTCTGTCCCCCTCTTGTTTAACCACAAATAGAGATGGCAGTAACTTCAGTAAGTGTCCTAGGCACCTCTAGAAGGGGACGCAGCATCACCTAGAGAGGGTGTTCATCATAGAATGAAGAAAATAGTGACATGTTATAGATTTGGTGACAAGCTTTATGGAAAGTAGATGGAAATGGATGTGCTATAATTTCATCAGTATGTTTTTTTCCTATATCATTGTGACCTAAAGGTTGTTTTCTAAAGAACTGAATTATTGTCAGTGTATTGTGAAATGACTGACTACTAATTGTTATTTCCCCTCCCAGATATATTCTTTGGCTTCTTTAAGGGGAAAAAAGGATCAGGTTCACCATTTCCGGCGACTGTAGAAAGTAGGTCTCTTGCACAACACAGCCCACAGAACCTCACCCACCCACTCCCGTAATAGACTCGTAACCTTTGACTGAGTTATTGAAGTCTTAAAATCATGGTTTAAAGACTTCAAAGTACAGAGATTCAATGAAAGAATTCACCGTAAGTGACCCATGACCCATGCTGCAGAGGAAGGCAGCAACCCCCCAAGAGCCTCTATCAATCTGCCCTGGGAGGGAAATTCCTTACCAACCCAAGTCTTCTTTTTGAGGGGAAAAAATATTGAATCTTCATTGAAACACCACAAATCAAAAATATTTCACTAACAATTTTCTGAAAAAATAATTGTTTTTACCAAAACCAAAATTAAGTGACTGAAAAAAAAACCCAGTTCTGTTTAATCATCAAAGTAATGGAAAAATGTAATCCCCCAAAATGTTGCTATGTGGAATTTTCATTTAGTTTAATTTTCTTTAGTTGTCTGTGTCAGCTAAAAATTTGGATTTCCTCTCATTTCTACCAATTTTGTTTCTTACGAAACTTAAAAATATTTACTTGATCTTGATAATGGTAACCTGAATGTTGCTTCCTAGTTGATTGTATGATTGTCCATGGATTTATGAAATCTCTGATCATCCTAATGGCATTTTCAGGTTGTCTGAAAGGAATAGTCGAAGGGTTTCCAATACCCACCATTGAACATGAAGCTTGTAAGTATATTTATATGGTTGCCTGTTTTGTCCTGAGTTGTTAGCCAATATCTGAGGCCTCAGGGGCCAATTTGGAGAAGGAATAGAAGCTACAAGGGAGGTCTATTTGATTTAATCTTCTTTATTTACAAAAAAAAAAAAAAAAAAGGACACTAAATCCTGATTCCCTCAACAGAGTAGAAATAAAAAATCCAGCAGTGTCCTTGCTCAGAAATCCCCAAATCTGCCACTCCAATGAACTCTGTGCCTTAGGAGATCTGTCTCTGCTTCCTCTCAGAATTACGCTCACAGCTCCTTTTTTTGGCTTCCTTCCTCTGAGATACCCAGCCTTCAACCAGTATCGTAGCCTTTGCATATGCAGCCAGGGAAACTCCTTAGTACGCATGGCTTAACTCTGACCTGCCACAGGAAATGCTTTCCATTCCTTGCATTTGTTTCATTAAAGGGGTGTAACTGTAGAGCTGACTGGGCAATATTTGTCAAAATCTTTCTTTCCCTTGAAAAATGCCACTTTGACAAAACTCAGACTGTTCATTGGAGAGGGTTAATTTTGATTAACACCCCAACTAAAAAAACTAGGAAAACAACTGTTAGAAATAACCAAACAGGTTCTCCCTAGGGCGGACGGAAAGATAGAACCCTTTATTGCCTTCTTGTTCCACCTCGATGCCGTGAGTGAGCAACAAGGGGGTTACTTTACAATCCTTTTATCCATAACAGTATGTAACTGTATCCATTTCCAGCAACTCCTCATAGACCCTTAGTTGGTTACACTGACACCTATGAAATTATTATATTAACAACTACATGATGAATACAATTATACCCGCCCCTGTTTGTTGTTTACAGGATTACCATACAGAGGGCAGGCACATCACCTTAAAACCTATTAATTTTACACTAGCATTCTTTGAAGAAAAGGTATGCCAGGGGGAAAGGAAGATAATGCCTTCTTCCCACCAAAGCCTTGCACAGGAGTGCCGGTAATGATTTTAATAGTCTTATCCCCTGCACAGATGGCCAGGAAGGGAGGAAAAGAAGAGAGATAACAGACTTTAACTAGAATTCATGCCAATTAACAGAACCAAGGTTTCGCTGTGCCATGACTCCGTTCCCTGTAGCTTAGACCTGACCATTTGTCCAGCATTTAACTTTTTACTCTTCTACAAATACTTTCAAACTTGAGGAAAAATCCTGTTTTGGCATATTCTAAAAAAAAAATTTTTTTTAAATATTTTTTCCAGTTTAAAATAACTTTTCATTTTGAAATTGAACTTAATTTATACTAAGGAAAGGGTTTAGAAGTTCAAAATCAAATGAAACTTTTCCAAATTATTATAATGAAATGTTTCAATTGTTTTGAACTGATTTTGTGGGTGAGGTATGTTGATTTGCAAAACATTTTTGAGATTTTGACAATTTGTCTTAATTCGAAAAAGGAAAATTTTAGAAATCTCCAAAATTCTTGTGGAATGGGAAAACCATTTCCCACCTAGCCTGATTTGTGTGTTCCTTCTAATGAGTCTGAAGGACTTATGGCAGAACCATTGGCATTTATGAAGTCTGTGGGTATGTCTACATTCATGGCAGCACTGTCAGCACCGCTGGTTTGATTTTGCGGGATTGATTGAGCAGCAGTGGAGAGATGCTCAATTGGTCCAGTAGTCAACTTAGTAAATCCATTCCCACAAAAAGATTAACACTGAGTCTACAGGAGGGCATTTCCCATCAGTGCAGCATAGTCTGGACACCACACTAATTAGAATTTAGGAAATTGATGGGAGATATGTTAGCTACTCTAAGTAGCTTGCGTATCTCCCATTTACTGCCACCGAATTCGCCGCAAGTGTAGAGCAGGCCTGTGACTGGAAGAATTGTTCCATCAGTCTAGTGATGTCTACACTAGGGCTTAGGTCACTTTACCTACATCTCTCAAGGGTGTGAAATTGTTCCTAACCCTGAGTGAAGCAGCTAAGTCGATGTAAGTTTTAGGTGTAGACCAGCCCTTAGGTGTTTGTATTATTGTATGTGACTGTATGAAATGACTGGAAATCCTTGTGATATTTTCAGGTGATATGGAAGGGGCATTACAGAGCGATCCAGCAGGATCTCCACCAGGTAGGTGTATATATTCCTGGATCTCTGATGCTTACCCTACAGCTGCAACTGCTATTATGTTCACAGCATTGAAATAGAGAAGTTAGATTAAAAAAACCACTAAATAAATTTACTAAAAGATTGCAATGTAATATTCCTTTATTTTTTTAAAAAAATCCAGAACCTTAACACAGGAAACAAAAACAGAGAAAGAAAAAGCAGGCTGCTCCTAAGACAGAGAGGCACAACTCTCCTCAACTTGACCTAGGCTGGCTTTTTGCAGAATGACTGCTGAAAAATCTAGATCAAATGCCTCGCTCAAAGCCCTGGAGCCTACAAGCAGACCAGGAAACCCCGTACAAATAAAGTGATAGCTAGCACATTTTTAGTACACCACCACTGCACTAATGTCTGGAATTGCTTCTGATCTGCTCCTGCCTGAGAGGATAATCATGTCCAGATCGTTAATGACACAAAAGGCTTTCATGAGTAATGAGCATGTTCTTTGTTTGCTGAGTGTATGCTGAGAACCAAAGCCTCCTGGAAAGCTCCTATTTCTTTATTAATATCAATGCTTAGAGGTTTTTAAGGCCTAGCTTCGTAAAGCCCTGGCTGGGGTGATTTAGTTGAGGTTGATCGTGCTTTGAGCAGAGGGTTGAACTAGGTTACCTCCTGAGGTCTCTTCCAACCCTAATCGTCCATGATTCTATGACAATATAGTCAGCTTTTTGATGGTCACCACCAAAGTATATGAGACCTTAAGAAAATTCAGGATGGGCAACTGAGGTTCAGTGAGAAATAAAGTTAGGAAATTTAAAGGTGTCTAAACAAGTCAAAAGTGAATCCACTGTGGTTAAATGAGATTTGAGCACCAAACTCCCTCAGGCTTCTTTAAAAATCCAAAATGGTGACTATAGCTTTGTCACCATTCTATGGACTGGAAAAGATCACGGTGTCTCTGTGCAAATGATGCCATGCACCAAGTGAGATTTCTGCTGCTGGTTTCCTTAATGCTGTCCAAGTAGCCAAGGCGGAAATTGCGAGGAACGTTGCAAAGTAGGGAGAGCATTTTAAACTGTGTAATATGCAAGGGGGCCGCAGTGGAATGATTCAAAGAGGGCATGTACTATTCAGAATCACAAGCAAAGGAAGGTCATTTTAGCAGCATTTTATAAATGTGGACAGACTGTAGTGTAGAGTGGTTGGGGGGAGTAGCATTAGGGAAACTGTAGAGAATCTCACAGTTATTGTCACCTGTGATGTTCCCCTCTGCAATCTGTACTGGTATATCACTGTCTCACCCCAATCTCCTATTCATGGAATATCTGACTCTGCTTTGCTGTGGGAGCCCCCACTTCTGACCAGCTCACATACAGCCACCAAGTTGCCCCCACCCCCGACTCAGTGTGTGAGTGCCTCTAGTTGTCCGCTCAAGAAGTTATGTAATGGTATGACCCCTCAGTTAATATCCCCAGTCCCAGATGCCCCTTAGGAACTGCCATTTTACAGAGTTCAGTGCTGTCCACTGGATTGTGCAAGCTCATGTGCTCATCAGTTTATCAAAGGCATTGATATGCACCGGCTCCGTCACTTTCAATGAAGCCTCTGCAAACACCCAAACCACATGCACTGCTTTAGATAAAACAAACAAAGACATTTATTAAGCTCAGGAAGATTTTAAATGAGTTGCTTTGATGATGCTTTGAGCAGGGGGTTGGACTAGATGACATCCTGAGGTCCTTCCAACTCTAATATTCTATGATTATAAGGCAGAGGAAGGCAGCTCAGATTTAATCAAAAGCAAACAAAGGCAAATCTCATTCTAAACTAAGCGTAACACTTTCAGTAGCATTACAATATTACATGGTTCTCACCATGGGCTGGTTGGTCGGCCTCCAACCAGGCTCTCCCCTGTGGTCATGCTTCAATTGTTTGATGTTATTTGTAGCTGAGTTGCAAGACAGAGAGAACCAGCAGTCAAAATGTTCCCCCTTTTTCAACATCCTGCATCCCCCTTTGGGGTCTCACCTCCCCCCTTCAGTGTCAGGTGACTAACAGTATTCTTGCACAGTCTTCTCCACGTCCTGAGTCACTGAGCATCAGCTTATTGGATGCTGAGGCATGTCCATTGTTCCTGGAAGAGCTGGATTGTTTTATGCATGCCTTAGTGAGCTGTGAGCCACCTTTCTGTTTTAAAGTTTGCCTGGATCCTCCTCAAAACATGTGAGCTACATATTTGGGAATATTACATAGCAGAGCTTCATAACCATATTTATGAAATTGCAAGACCCATACTAATGTTCAGTATGTCACGAGCATTCCAAAACCACCTGACATGACATACTTCGCATTAAACCACATACAGTTTGACTATAAGGGTGAACATGAATGACACACAACCACACCGTAAGGTTGTACATGGGGATTGTGGAGCTTGAGAAAGGGATTTTAGCCAAAAGGTAAATTTAAAAGGGATATATTTTAGGTATATTGTGAAGGAGAAAGTTGCAAGAGATTAGCACAGCCTAGTAGTGGAATCAAACATACTGTAGATTAGATCTTATATTTCTACCACTTTTTTTCTTTCTTATGTTACTGCAGAAAATGTTAACTTGTCTTAATCATTGTACCCTGAATGTAGTTACCTAGGTGATTGTGTTATTGCCAGTGATAGTGTGTCATGACTGATAACCCAAAAATATTTTTCAGATACTAAGAAAAAATCAATTACTGGAGAAATTAAAAGCGGAGTAGGTAAGTCATTTTAATCCCCTGTGCATTGTGTTTGAAACTCTTCTCGTACATTGGCATCTTTATGAGATGAGATTCAGGCCCAATGTACTTCTGAATTAAGCAGATTCCTTGGCTCTTGTTCACCCCGCCTCATGAATAATAATTCTCAAATGTCTGTTCAGGATGAAGCCATTCAGAAGTCACCTTATCTATGTGTAGGATTTTCTGTCCTGCCCTTTATGAAAGTTTCTGAGACCCTTCATAATTATTCATTAATGTGTTTTCAGAACGTTCCTTTCAGCTGGGGCAATGTGATTATTCCTGTCTTATAGATGTGGATCTGAGA
>ML675620.1:627505-656925 GCA_007922155.1 Mesoclemmys tuberculata
TGTGTGTGTGTGTGTGTGTGTGTGTGTGTGTGTGTGTGTGTGTGTGTGTGTGTGTGTGTGTGTGTGTTTAAACTGGCCATATTTAACAGTGAAACACAGTTTCAGCTCCTTAGGTTGAAATGAAATATTTTTAGTTTTTCAAAATCATACAGCCAAAATGAAACATTTTGAAATGGACAAATGTTTAAACTTTTTACCTTTTTTCCCCCATTAAAAACTATTTGCCAGAATTCACCTGAATTTGTCAAATAATTTTGGGCCATGAAAAATACATTTAAAAAAATGTAAAAACACACACAAAAATGAAAGATTCCATTTTCAGTCAAATCAAACATTTTATGCTACCTAAAATAATAATAATATTTATTATTATATTATTATATTATTTACATTTGTTATATTATAATAATTTATTATTATTTCTTCTGTTTGCTGAAAAATTGGAGAAAAATCATTTGGGGATTTTTTTAAATTCTAATTGTTTGCCTATGGAGCCAAGAAATCAGTTATTTGCACAGCTATATTCAGCAGCTAAAAGAACAGAGTCACATGGTCGAATATAGGAAATGACATAACTTTCATCAGGTGTTCTGTGAAGGGTAGATCTTGGCAGCTGACATAACGCAACTCAGACAAGCATATTTTGGTCATTATGTGGTACAGAGGGGGAATCCAGATGCTCGGAATATTATAGCTTCTGTCTGTCCCAGTAAAGAGTTCCCTTTTCTTTCCTTACCATCAACTGTGTTTTGCAGTTTTTGCTCCAGACGCAAGATGCTGTGATTTTTCCCCACAGCTTCTTGTCTGCACTAACAAATAAGAGATAAGAGAAACTCTGCTGATTTTCAGAAGTTCCTAAGTATATTTAAATATTGTGATCTGATATTTTAATGCTGGTTTTTGCCTTCTAACAGGCTCGATGGTGGATTTTGCTAGGATGTGGCAAAAAACCAGTCATGATATCTTACACTGGAAATGGGGAACCAATAATAACTTTCTTTACAAATGCTGTAAGTAAAATATGGGTTAGTGACTCTGTGTTATGGATGTCTCCGTTTCTTAGGGTACTGTTTTGACAGCCAATACAACACACAGACTCTATGGGAAAGATTTGTCTTCATATATAGTATTTTAGGGTTGTAAGAATTCAATTTATCTTTTTTTTAAATTCCGATGAGCAATATTAATGTTTATTTTAAGCATTTTAAAGATTTTTATTCATTTAAATTTCACAATAGCATGAAATTATGTATTTTGAGCATTTTTATATGTATTCATTGAAATCTTCAGTTTCTGACAACTATGGGGAGAATCAAATGTTATTTAACCACTCATTTGACACTGAGAGTCAAAAAGTTAAACTTTTATAAACCATTAAAACATGAACTGTGAACTTCACATAACAAAACATAGAATAAACATCCTTAAATCAACAAGTCATATCTGTTTTTAATATTCAGTCACTAGTCTATTTCATAATGACCCTAATTCAAAAGTCTAAATCACTGGATTTTCACTTTAAATTCTCAAGAGGCATTTTTTGTATATTGCTTAACAGTAAATTTTGATTCTTAGTGGAAATAGGTTTTCACTGGTTTGTGTGCATCCATGTTTACTGACAGATAAAAATCTAATACTTCGAAGAACACACCATGTTAATATTGCAAAGTCAGTAACTCAGATATTAGGGCAGGTCAGAATAAAGCTTCCCCATGCAATTGTAATAAAGTGGCCTTCTTCATAAGAATTATGATATAGCTTTCATTACATGGTTAAATTCCCCGCCCCCACCCACAGGACTCATAAGAAAATTGAAAACTTGGTAATGGGAAGTATTAGACAAGCTTAACTATAGGCGTTGCTTTCAGCAGTGCATATCATGATGCCCCATAGATGGGAGCAGATGCTCAGGAATAAGCAAGTCATGGCTATACTGTATAATGGCCAATGAACGGAAAGATCAAGAATGAGAAAGGGGTGAACTATACAGTATAATGGGCACTAGGGATAGCAGAGTATTAGGGGTGGGTGGGGCAGCTATATTGAATAATGGGCAAAGACACAGATGCTTTACCTTAGCACAGTTGCATTGAATATTGTTTATTAATCTTATCCACCTGCCCCTAGGCAGGTGCAGATTCTAATCTCTTAGTATTAAAACTTTATTTTTGGATACATTCTTTTAGCTGCTATTGATTCCCCTGAACTGATGAAGGATAAAGTCATTTCTTTGGTTGATGCTGGCGTAGCAATAAACTGTGCTTTCCCCCTGGTTCTCCGTCCGGACAGGAAAGTGAAACTGATCCTCTCCTTTGACTACGGCCCTTATGAGCCATTTAAGGTAACTTCTAATTGTTGCCAGTTTTACAGTTGTTCCAATTAGGACTGAGGGCCCATTGTGCCAGGTCATGTTTGAACACAGAAAAATACATTGTCCCTGATCCCAAGGGATAAGAACCCAACAAAGAAATTTCAGATCTTTAAAAAACAAACAAACATTATTTTCCTTACTTCATTGCTGGCGAACAGGACAGGAAGGAAGAAAGAAAATGTATTTCCTTCTGAACCTGCTTGGGAAAAGTTTAATGGAAATAATCCAGCCATTCAAATAGGAAGTTGTTCTGCACACTGAAATCAACACTAATACTTTTGTGAGGTGTCCCAGGTCCCTGTAGGAGAAGATTTTCAAATGTACAATGGAGAGTTTGATGTCTTAATGGAAATCAGGCAACAAATTCTCATGTGTGCCTTTGCAAATCCACCCCATAGTAATCTTAGGGAAGGAAATCTGTTTTACGTCTTATCAGAAAGATGAAACCTTTGGTAGCCTTGAGCTTTGTTGTAACAATTACGGAGGTGAATATTGACACATAGAGAGAAATATCTCCTGCTGAACCAAGGTGGGTAAGGTAATGTCTTTTATTGGACCAACTAGTGTTGGTGTGAGAAACATGCTTTCGAGCTTATGCAGAGCTCTTCTTTGGGTCCTACTGAACCACTCAGTTCTATCCTTGTGGAACAGCAGTGGGTTCCTGTGAATCTTCTATCTCTGTGCTGGGATATAGGAGTCAAGGTGCCATATTTGATCCATGCTTATGGCTGTGGGCTGAGATTTTAAAAGGTTTTTAAGTGCGTTAAGTGCCTAACTCATATTGACTTTTCCAGGGAGGTAAATTCATGCTTCTTCAAAGTTCTTTGGAAATTCCAGCCATAGGGTCTCTGTGTAGACAGTCATGAGTTGCTACACAAACATTCTTCCTGACCCAAGAGCAGAAGGTATGGTTTCCACTAGAACTTTTCGGGTTAGTCAATTTAAAAGAGGACTCAGAGAAAAGTTAGCTCAAAACACAAAAATCTATCTGGTCTTGAATATTTGACTTTGTGTGGACTGCAGTTCTTTTAAATAAAGTAATCAAAATTCCCTCACTCATAGGCAATCAAGCAAGCTGCCAAATACTGTAAAGAAAACTGTATCCCATTTCCTGAGGTAGATGAGAAATTGCTCCAAGACACAGATAACCCCTCCGATTGCTACATCTTCAGAGGAGATGGTGCTCCCACAGTCATGCACTTCCCACTTTTCAACAAAGTGAATTGCCCAGGTAACTTTAAAGTCATGCCAATTTTCTTAAAGGCTACTGATGTCACTCTCATTTCACTTACATGGATGACTTAAAAACAGCTTAGTCGGTTTGTGCTGGGGTAAGATAGCAAAAGGACATAGGGATTGAGATAAAATATCAGATCAATCTGATGCAATGTCCTGTTTTATAAAGTATCCAATGATAGAAACGTAAGAGGAAATTGGGAAAAATACAAAGTAGGTTGTTATAGAGTTATCTGCACATAGGGGATGTTTATCATAGCCTCTGGGGTTTTTTTTTTGTCTCTGAATTATAAACATTTTTGGACCAAATTTTCAAAGGTATTTAGGTTCCTTAAAGAGGTATATAGGCACCTAGTGAGAGTTACAAAGTGCCTAAGAGAATTAGGTACCTAAGCTACTCAGATGCTTTCAAAAATCTTACTAGTCACTTATCTGCATCTTTCCACACCTCAAAAGCTTTGCAAATCTGATCCTATATCCCTTCCATTGTTATAATTTTAACTAATTTAACATAATCTTCAAATTATCCATATAGATGCCTACCTGTGTTTTGAATTCTACCAGGCTCTTGGTTTTATTGAGAGATGCAGTGAGTTCCACAGGATATTTTCTGTGGTATAATAAAACTGTGTTTGCGTTTATGACTTTAGTGTTTGCAGATTTTCTGTTTCATTGAAGGAGCTAAGACTCAATCACCATCTTTCTTTAGCACCAGTCATGACACAGGAGCCAAATCTTCTCTTTATTACCCATGTGAAGTCAAAGGAATAAATGTAGATTTAGGGCACATCTACACTGACTGTAGCAAAGTGGCTGCTGTCAGATCAATCTATCTGGATCAACTGAGTGGTCAGTGAAGACCCGTTCAATTGATCCAGAAGTTGCTGCAGTAAAACCACCCCCTCAGGTGGTGTAGTGCTGCGTCAACGGGAACATGGTTTCCAACGGTATAGTACGGTGAAGACACCATGCAGAAAGGAAATACAGCAGTCTACAGGAGTTATGTAAGCTAATCTTCATAGCTTAAGTAACTCCCGTCGACGGCTGTCGAATCGCCAGGTAAGTGTAGACCGGGCCATATACTAATATGATGAAAAGATGAGTCTGGCACACAAGGACAAATTCAGAGAGGAATGCAAAGGTGTCTAAAAGTTGGTGAAATTTTCACCTTCTCTCAGCTGTCTGGGCATGCTCAGACTCCCATGCAGTTTGCAGAAATTCTATTTCTCTTTATCTGCTATGAGTGCAGAGTGTGATGTCATTAGGTGGTAGTCTACCATAATGATAAGTCTTATAAGAACTCAGGGGTCGTATTTTTAAAGGAGTCTCGTAGAAGTAGGTACCCAATGCCATTGTTTCCTTTGAAACCCTTAGATAGGTAGATAGATTCCACTCGAGGTTAATTTATCTTAGTGCAATAGAGAGCAGAATATGCTTCTTGTTTTTTTCACAAACACACTAATATGCACACTGTAGAGAAAAGGAAGGAGGCACAAGCACAATAGAGAAAGGGGGGGAATAAGAGAATGATTCTGATAGAATTAAAAGAAACAGCCCGAGTCAGCAGACAACCTGAGGCAATAGCTCTGAAAAGTGAAAAATTATCCATTTCAGTTCAAGAGGCTGTTGACACTGAACCCTAAAGATGACAGTTTAGACAACTATATTAACTATGTCAGTGCTGATCCCCGTGGACAAAACCTCTAGGTGCTTTGAGATTGTGAATACAGCTTTTGTGGAACCCCTTTCCCCATACATGAGCCTCACTTCATATTTCTTCTTAAGTCTGGGATGCAAGGTATCCCTCTCATGACTGCCTGGGAACCCTAGAATATAGTCATAATAACAGTAGTAGATGTTATTGACACTACAGTGGTAATATTAATATCCTCATCCTAAAAACATATTATATCTTTTCTCTCTCTTTCCTTTCAGCCTACGTGAAGGAATGGATAATTAAATTCGCCATTGTTCGCTTTGTCTACAATGAGGGAGACATCAACAAACTCCTCCAGGCAGCCAGACTGAATGTGTCAAACAACAAAGACAAGATCCTGCAAGAGATCAAACACATCATGGCTCGCTCCAGCGAGAAGTCAAGCTCTTAAAAAGACTTCTCCCTCCATGCCCTGCAGAGGTTAATGTCACCTAGTAGATTTTGCCGACTGAAGAATTGTCAGTTAGCTGGAAAATGTCATTATTTGGGATCACATTAGGGAGGAGAGTCTTTGCCTTTACTGTGAAAGCATTAGTACTTAGCTCTTGAGTTAACCCCTTAACTTTACTGCACTAGAGTTGAACAATTCTGATTCTTCTCATTAATCAAAGAAAAATTCCCTCTTGGTATAAATCATTCCTTGCTTGTTGTCGCTCATCGACTCTCTGATCTGTGATATGCCAGATGGCTTTGTCTCCTGCTGCACAATTAATGTTCAATCAATAAAGCCTATAAAATCACACCATTTTCACACAGTGTGCCTCTGTCCTAGCAAGCACAAGCACCTAACACCTGAGATAGATGCCATCGCCCCTCGATTTACAGGGCATTTGCTACATAAAGGGTGTAATAGAAAGTAAGAGCATGAGACATGAGGCCTAGTATAACAAGCCAGGTATGAGGCCTGAGGCCTAGCATAACAGGAGAGATATGAAGCCTGAGCTAAAGTAATGGTCAAATCTGGTATAAAGCAAAGTTAGCAGAAGTCATGCTATGAATACTGGCAGGCTCACAGTAACTGGCAAGGACAGAGCTGGTGTAATAAACACACATTCAAAAGAAGTGCTTGGCACAAGAACATTCCAGAAAGGTACCAGGACATCCTAATAGTCCAGAGATAACGAGAGCTCAATGACCTCTCCAAATGACACTATAATGGATAGAAATGTCTTGTTCATGTGATGAATAGAGATGTTTTGACCAAACCATCCAGTACAAGGTAATGGGTGGAACCTTACCATGTAAAAATGTTGTGGAAGCACAAAAGCAAGGCCGGTGAGCCTTGCTCTGAAATGTATGTTGGAAATGTAAGTTAGCAGGACTAGAAATGGAAAAACCACAGAAGACTGAATTTTTCCTAAAGCTGTTTTGAGACTTTACTGCCTTTGTAATCACTCTTTTAACTGTCTTTGCAACAGCCATAGCTGGGGTTGCAACAGATAAGCAGTTGTCCGCTAAGCTTGTGTAATCAATAAGATACTATCTGTTAGACTTGTTTTGCACTGGAAAACTCCACTATGCGATCAGTATGTAAACAACTACCCTATATAAGCCTTGGCCATTCAGACATGTAGGAAGTTTCCTGACAGCAGCACATTAACCCTGTGCTGTTCAGGGCTTCCCTATGGCCGTAGGTCTCTGTGTGTCTGTCTGAATAAAGCTCAGCTCGATTTGACTCACAAAAGAAGCTGTGTGATCTTTTCCACGACAGGGTGGTACCTTGCCACATTAGGAGGTGGCAAATACACACATCAGAGGGACAATATGCAACTTTTTTGTATCAGTGTATAAAAGAGAGTCTCAGAGGAATTATCTTTGGCTGGCTGAGAGGGAAACAGAAGGTCCTGCCATTTATTGAACTGGTCCATTGTGACAAACATTTATGTATCAGAGGTCCTATCGACTCTGCAGGATACTAGGACCATGTTTGCCCACAATACACCTGGTGTGGCACCTTCGTTACTAAAAGGATCTGTGATATTATTGAATAATTCGATCGTGGAGTGGAGTCTCGATTACCTGCGCAGACCTGGGACAGCGTACACACAGGGAAAACACACACAAAGCCAACAATTGACAACAGAGAGGCTAGAAAAATGATGAACTCGTTTTGTGGGGGGAAACCATTTTCATTTTGAAGATGTGCAATTTTTTTGTTTGAAAACATTATTGCAAATGCAATTGAAATAGTTACCAATATATTTTTTAACAGAAATATATTTTGGATACCCACAACATTTCAATAATATTTTGGCTGGTAAATTTTAATTTAAAAATATAGATAAAAATGAAAATAAGAAGAATGTGTAAAAGTGAGATTGCTGTTACAATCCAGCATGGCTCCTTTGGAGTTGGTCCAGTTGTATACAGGTGAAATGGGGAGCAGAATCCTGTCCAGTATTTTCTTCTAATGTCTGCAGCTTCTTTGAGCTGGGTACCAATATGAACATGAAGACTCAAATATTTGATGTCTTGATGCATAGTTGGCAGCTGGTAACAAGTGGAGTGCCCCAGCAGTTGGTGCTGGAGCTGGTTTTGTTCAACATCTTCATTAATGATCTCGAGGACGGGGTGGATTGCACCCTCAGCAAGTTTGCAGATCATGAGAAGCTGAGGGGAATGGTAGATATGCTGGAGGGCAGGGATATGATACAGAGTGACCTATAAAAATTAGAAGATTGGGCCAAAAAAGTCAGATGAGATTCAACAAGAACAAGGGCAAAGTTCTGCACCTAGGATAGAAGAATCCTATTCACTGCTACAGACTGGGGACTGACTGGCTAGGCAGCAGTTCTGCAGAAAGGAACCTCAGGAGTACAGTGGACAAGAAGCTGGATATGAGTCAACAGTGTGTCCTTATTGTGAAGAAGGCTAACGGCCACATTTGGAGTATTGTGTCCAGTTTTGGGCCCCACACTACAGAAAGGATGTGGATAAATTGGAGAGTCCAGAGGAGAGCACAAAAATGATTAGGGGTCTGGAGCACATGACTTATGAGGAGAGGTGAGGGAACTAGGTTTATTTACTCTGAAGAAGAGAAGAATGAGTCAGGATTTTATAGCAACCTTTAACTATCTGAAAGGGAGTTCTCGGGAGGATGGAGCTAGACTATTCTCAGTGGTGGCAGATGACAGAACAAGGAGCAATGGTCTCAAGTTGCAGTGGGTGAGGTCCAGGTTGGATATTAGGAAAAGGTTTTTCACTAGGAGGGTGGTGAAGCACTGGAATGGGTTACCTAGGGAGATGGTGGAATCTCCATCTTTAGAGGTTTTTAAGCTTTGGCTTGACAAAGCCCTGACTGGGATGATTTAGCTGAGGTTAGTCCTTTGAGCAGTGGATTGGACCGGATGATCTCCTGAGGTCCCTTCCAACTCTAATATTCTATTTTTCTATGAACATCAACTGGAACCACATTGAATTCTCACCAGCTGGGGATCTGGCTAGACCTCTATTTGTGACATCAGTGTTAATGGGGACTCCACAGACAACCTGATTGTCTGAGATTGGCCGTTTTAGATGCTTGCTATGTTTCTGTCCTCCTAGTAGAGTTACTCCTTTCCCCCTTAGAGAAGAGGAGGAATCATCACTAAGATAGACACAAGTGACCAGGAGAAGAGGGAAGGTTTTTAACTACAGAGCTTTCCTCCTTAACTGTGGCCATAACTGTGTGTGACGTAGAGGATCCCGCTTCTCTATCACTGGTCTTAGATATTAATGGTTTGTCCAGTTTATCTATTTATTTAAAACTCTCAGGCCATGGGGCTTCCACCACTCCATAATGTGTACCCTCTCATTCCTCCTTCACCCATACCATTGTCCCTCATTTCCCTCCCAGTGCCAGGGGTTCTGTATGCCCTTTAATTCCCCCCTCACCCATACCAGAACCCTCTGCTCTCCCTCCATTCCAGAGTTTTAGCGTGCCCCTCCCATTTCCTTCTTCATCAGACAGAGACAATCTGTCCCAGCTGAGGCTCTGTGTGTCTACCATTTCCCTTGTGGCTGCTACTGTCTTAGTATACTAGTATTTCAAAACCACTTCCTTACTGGATCGTACAGACTTGCCATTAAAATATTTGTTTACTCAAAACCCTAATTTTCTGTCTAAAGCAAATTTCAATGTTGATATCAGTGATGAAATCTGTTAGTAGAACCTCATTGATTTCAGAGAACTTAAAATCAAATCCCTGAGGGTATCAATAATCTTCCTTTTCTGTTAATTTATCAGCTCTGTTCATCCAGTATTGCCTGATAAAATAGGAGGTTTCCTTTGAGTCTAGGACTTTTCTTCTCCCCTCTAAAGTTAGAAGTTTAAGTCAGAACCCTTTGAGGTTAAGCATTCTCCTTATTCCTTTGAGGTTGGAAGTTTGACTCATTATTTCTCCTGTGTAAAATATAAACATATAATTACTTTTCCTCTTTGAAGTAATGTCAAATTCCCATCTCCAGAAATGCCGAGGGACATTGAAACCTTCTCATGGGAAGAAGGAGGAGAATTGTATGTTAATTGCAGTGAAAGCATAGAAGCAAAATGAGACAAGAAGGATGGCAGAGGTGGGCTGTCCAGTGGGAACTCTGTAAGTCTCTTTGTTGATTCCATTTGAGTTTATAGAGTAAAAGAGAAAGGATTATACAAGACAGAACCTCACGCCTGAGATTTTGAATGATCAAGTCATCTGAAAGATTCCAGTTGGCCAAAATCTGATAGGTAAAGCAATGTTGTTCACACTTTCCAGTTTAAATGAAATACTTTGATTTAGAGAAGGAAAAATACCTAGTCTGCCCTGCTAGAAAGAATGTGATTGCTTTACTGATTGAGTGACATTGTATGGCTAAAAGGGCAATGTTAAAGGCAATACAGCAAGACCTGTAAGGAAAGAATAGATCTCATATTTATTGACTCTTAGTTATTTTCTTTACCCACAAGATTGTGATTTTTCTCCTCAAAAACAAGTGTTTTCTTGCTTGTAAAATCAGAATTAAAAAAAAAAAAAGTTAGACCTGGACTGCACAGAGGCTTTACTTCTATTTCTCTATTTCAGTGATGGGTTTGATTCTCTAGGTAAATAAACAGAATACTATCACTCCTAGAATGGATATTGATATGTGGATATAATGATATCTTATACTGGTATAGCTTATTGCCCCTGATTGATATTAATCTAGCACCTTCATGTTGGTATCATAGCATCTGCACTAGGTGGGTTGTACAAGTTTACTGATACCGCTGTAATACAATTTTTGTGTGTAGACAAGCTCTCAGTCTCTCCTTCACACTCACTCAGTGACTTCCTTATTGCTCTCCTCTCCTGATTTTTCAGTCTATTTGTGATGAATTTATATTCCATACCCTTCTAACTGAAAAGACAGGAGTCCCTGTGTCTTTCCTTTGATCAGTTTTGGGGGACAATTTTCAAAAGCACCTAAACTATGTAGATTTTATTTTTATCATTTGTTAGTTGAATTTGTTTATCTGTTGCTCCTCGGTTATGGATGAGGACTCCATTGTGCTAGGCACTGTATAGACACAGAAGAAAAAGATGGGCCTTGTTCCAAAGAGCAAAATCAATGGGATTTTTCCACTACTTCTGCTTGCAGTGTGAACACACAGTCTGGTTTATGAAATAATGTGATCACCATTGGGGGTTTATATTATGTTTTGACTCTTCATATTGACTTAAACAGTGAAATACAAAGAACACTAAGTTTTTATTGAAGGTTCTTTCTTTCATTCTTTCTTTCTTTTCAAATTAACAAATACTGGACATTATCACCAGACATTGAAACTTGTAGAACTATCGTTTTGCTGGGATTTGGGATTAAAATGTAGATAGAACCAGTGGCCTCCTCTGTCAGATCAATCCTGGGATTTCAGGTGGATGAGCAATATTCTTGATTTTTTATTTTAACATTTAGGAAACCAGAAAGTAATGACATACCAGGAAAACACTTAACATAGCCTGTCTCCTCAACTAAGCCAATGGCACAATAAAAAACTGGATGAAGCAGGTTTAGAACATTTAAGGAATTAATTGATGATACAGCAATAGTTAGAGTTCATCTTTTTCAGATTTTAATGATAAAATATATTCCTTTTGTTTGTTTATTTTTCTCCTAGATACAATCCATGGCAGATACAGAACAGGGAAATCAAACGTTCGTCACAGAATTCATCCTCTTGGGTTTCGGGGATCTAGCTGAACTACATATCTTTCTCTTCCTTCTGTTTCTAGTGATCTATATTGTGACTGTAGCTGGGAACATCCTCATTGTTGTGCTAGTTGTCACTGATCGGCACCTTCATATCCCCATGTACTTCTTCCTGGGAAACCTGTCCTTCTTGGAGTCCTGTTACACTTCAACCATCATACCCAGGATGCTGGATAGTTTCCTGACTGGGAACAGAACCATTTCTGTCAGTGGTTGTATTGCACAGTTCTACTTCTTTGGTTTCCTAGTGACCGTTGAGTGTTATCTCTTATCTGCAATGTCTTATGATCGTTACTTAGCCATATGTAAACCGCTCAATTATGCAGCCAGCATGGATAATGTGATGTGCATCCAACTAGCAACTGTATCTTGGACAAGTGGATTCTTAGTTAGCATCATCATTATATTTTTAATGTCAGAGTTAACGTTCTGTGGCCCCAATGCAATTGATCATTTCTTTTGTGATTTCATCCCAATAATAAAACTCTCCTGCAGTGACACCCGCATGATGGAACTTGTCACTTTCATGATGACATTTATATCTACCCTGCCCCCATTTCTGTTAACACTGGCGTCCTATATTTATATTATATCTGCCATCCTGAGAATCTCTTCTACAACAGGGAAACAAAATGCATTTTCCACCTGCTCCTCTCACCTCATTGTGGTTACAATTTTCTACGGGACCCTTATGATTGTCTACATGCTGCCAAAAACGGACACGCTACAAGGTCTGAACAAAGTGTTCTCTGTCTTGTACACGGTCCTGACTCCCCTGGTCAACCCCCTCATCTACAGCCTGCGAAACAAAGAGGTGAAGGAGGCCCTGAGGAAAATCATCAGAAAATATTTGGCTTTCCCAAGAATGTAGCAAACTAGATTCAATTTTGTGAGGTTAAAATGAAATGTAGGTAATTTGATCTTATTTCCTGAGACAAAGATGCAATTAGGGTGGTCCTGGAGGGTGAAAATAAGGATGAAAAAAATGGTTGAAGAACATTTAAAAATTTGTAGATTTTTAAAATTTAAACTTTTTTAATTCTGAAAAATTTTCAAATATCAAAAAATTCTGAGCAGCTCTAATAAGACTGTCCACTTTCGGTGATGCTTCTTACCAAGTTTCATAGCTAAAGTTGAAAATTCAAGTAATATTTAACGTAAAAAAATAATCTAATATCTTTTTGTTCTTTTTTTCCCAGTAAAAAAAATAAGTTTCAGGGGTTTTTTAAATTTTATTTTTTCAGGGGAAAAAAAGCGTTTCAGTGAAATGTTTTGCTTTATAAAAATAAAAAAACGGAATTTGTGTTTTGAAAACCAATTTTTTCATAGGAAACCAACTTTAAAATTATCAATAGTAATTTGTCTTTTGAATCTTGTTGGTGTTGCTTGTCGATGGAAAACTGGAAAAAATGAAAAGTTCCAGAGGGTAGCCATGTTAGTCTGTATGCAGCAAAAACAGTGAGAGTCCTGTAGCACTTTAAAGACTCACAAATTTCTGCAGGCATAAGCTTTCGTGGGCTGCACCACTTCATCAGCTGCACCCCAGATCTCTGGTGAAGTGTTGGTTCTCTTGATACTAACAATTTTGTACTGAATATCTTTCAAGCATATGACCTGAGTGCTCATTTTCCATTTACATTGCTCCTTTATAACCATCACAACTCTTCCATCCAGTTAATATTTCACCTCCAAGGCCATTTGCTGCACTTTTCCATTAAAATAATTTTTATTATATTAATCTAAAAGCCTGGTATTTCAATGTAAAAGCTTACTCTTCTGGTTTAATCTTTCTTTCCATTGAGGTTGTTGAATATAAGGATTTTTCCAATAGTTCACATACTCCGAAGCCTTGATGTTAAACCAAAGAGTTGCTATTGTTACTGTAGCATAAATTATCTAATTCAGTAAGTTAATACCTGTTCATTATACTTCACAGTTCCTTTTCCGGCCTACAAATTTCATACTTGGTAGCACTGGTTGGTGCTCAATATCTTTTACACACTACATGACCTCTATCACTAAATGATTTATATTTCCTGTACTTCTTCAGGTACTGTTTCACTCATATTTGTCCTTGATGTGGCTTCTGTTTATGCTGTGTCATTGCTTCTTCCAAATGTTTCCATGTGGCTCAACATAACTAATCTCCCATTTCAGGCTTTCAAACTGCATTTGTGTACATACTCCCCTTTGTAATTAAGCTCTCAATTCTCAAGAAGTCTATGCTTGATCACTTCTTTCTCTGCATTATCATTTCCCTTCCTCAAGTCTTGGAGCATTCATTTCCTCCTTCCTTTCTATTCCAGTTTTGCCAAAATCCAATCTTAGATCATTTCCACTATGAGTCTTTTTCACTCTTTTGTTCAAAATTATCTTTGGTTTTCTTGGATTGTTGGACAGTTGCATGATATCAGCCTCAGGTTACCCACTTCCACGCAACACACCCTGTCAGTAGGGGGGCCTTTCATACTGCTAAGCTCTTTTGAGGACCTCATTATCACGTTCATAATATTTATCTTTTTGCCAGTAATCTCTATATTTGGTTGGGTTGTCAGGTTATAGCAGTCCGGGTCCCAAACCAGTATTTCTAGGCCTTAGGGGTTTATTGTTATTATTTTAGAAATGTGAGATATTTTGATAAGGATGAATCCACTGAGGTCCTATAGATTTTAGAATACATGACAAAAATTAAGAGGCACGTCTCATAGAATTAGCCAGATCCCCAGTGGTTGTGAATCAGCTAGAGTAAAAACAGATGTATCGCTAGTGATGTTAGAGGGACAGGTAAAAGAGTTATTGGGCCAGAGAGAAGATAATTTTATACCCCAGTGGTTGGGGCCCTCACCATAGATGTCAGAGAGTCAGCGTACAGTCCTCTTTCTCCAATGTCTCTTTAATTATTGAACCACAGTGAAACAGATACAGCAGGAGAGATTAAGTAAGATCTGCATCACACTGTCCCATAGTCCCAGCTGAGCGGGGATTTTGTGAATGCCTGTGGGGTCTTATTCTGGGTTTTAGGGGCTTAAAGGGGAAGCTAGGTGCCTGAAAGCTTCTCTGTGTCTGTCCCTTTTTGTCCATGTAAAACACACAAATTCCAACCAGCCTCTCTCTGTCTCTTTATCTAAATCTTGCCTATTTAAATAAACCTTAATTTACAGCCTGGAAAAGGGCTCTTTTTTACATTCTTCCCACTGATCAGGTTATCTCCACAGTCCATTTCAATTTAATTTCATGATATGTGTTTTTTTGTTTGTTTTTTGTCCTACAGGTCACAGTTTTCCCAAATAAGCATCAGTGGATCAACCACATATCAACCACAATGACCAAATTTATTCTCTTGGGACTGCCCAGATGCATATTTTACTCTTGCTGGTGTTTGTAGTTATTTATTTAATCACCCTGGTTGGTAGCATAGTGATCACAGTGGTTATAAGGGCTGATTCTCACATTCACTACCCCATGTACTTCCTTCTATTCCATTTATCTTTCATTGATACCTAGTATTCCTCAGATGATTCCCAGATGTTCTTCTTTTTCTTCCTAGTTGGTACAGAGGTTTTCATTCTCTCAGCCATGGCTTATGACTGCTATGCTGTGTAGCCTATAGGACTAGCCTACTTGCTTGCATATATATGTATATCTTTCCTTATAGATTTAAGTATAAATAGATTTAAGTATTGTTGTTTGATTATAATAATTATAGATTTATATTAAAGTATTTTAGCTGTAATGCAAAGTACCCTCCAGGCCTCATCCAGTATGAAAGCTAAGCAGTTAGTATACGTATGTTTGGGACCTTTGGCCCAGATAAGTAATGATGAGTAAAAGGATAAGGTTATAACCTTTACCTTAGATAAGTCAGGAGGCATCAAAATAGAGGGGCTCTCACAGGTTATGCCCCAAGGAAGCTTCACATGTACATCACAGAACCCACAAAGGGACAGAAATAACAAAGGTGAGATAAATGAAGAATTTGGAATCATCTGGAAAGGATGTGGATATGTCATTAATATGCAGGAACCTGCCAGCCTATAGAATAAGTGTACCCCAATAATTTGGGGGTGACAAATCCGAGTTTGGACTTGGAAGGAGGACCCATATTCTCAGGGTATAAGAATGGGCAAATAGTGCTACCTGGGGCGACGGATTGTCCACATGAAGCTTCTTTCAGGGAGTGTTAATATTTTGGTCTTTGTTTGTACGTAGTATTATTTGTAGTATTAGTCTTAGTTTTATAGTTCTTAGCCCTTGAGCATTGCCTACTCCACCCCTCTACTCAAGAGTTGAGGGACAAAACATCTCTCACAGCCAGGTCATCAGGGAAGGCTGCGAGTATATGAATCCAAAGCATATTGTAGAAATATATACATCATATGAGTCTCTAAAATTAAGATTGTATTATCTATTATCCATTTGATTATTCATTTTCTCTATATCAAATAATTTGTCTATCATTTTATGTTACCTTAATAAAAATCTTATAAAAATTATACAAATTTAGCTATCACTGAGAACCTTTCTGTTGTGCACCCCAGAGTCACTATAAAACTCTTCAGGAGCCTGGTTCTGGGACAAGAACCTCATTATCTTCTGATTAAGGACCTGGGGGTTACAGTGGATAAGAAGCTGAATATAAGTCAGCGGTGTGCCATGATTGCCAAGAAGACTAATGGCGTATTGGGCTGCATTAGTAGGAGCATTGCCAGCAGATTGTGGGAAGTGATTATTCCCCTCTATTTGGCATTGGTGAGGCCGCATCTGGAGTATTGTGTCCAGTTTCGGGCCCCCCAATACAAAAAGGATGTGGACAACTTGGAGAGAGTCCAGCGGATGGCAACAAAAATGATTAGGGGGCTTCATTACCCCATAGTACCCGAGAGCCCAGAGATTAAGGCATTTTCCTCAGTGTTGAAAGAGCTCATTTCAGATCACTACCCCCAGCAGTTGGACAGGGGAAAAGTACCAGGGTGTCCGACATGCAATGGG
The DNA here is from genome assembly GCA_007922155.1 of Mesoclemmys tuberculata. NCBI lineage: Eukaryota > Metazoa > Chordata > Testudines > Chelidae > Mesoclemmys > Mesoclemmys tuberculata. Next base: position 644,026 of record ML675620.1, read on the forward strand.
AGTGACATAACCCATGGACTAAAGTTACAAGAAAAGCAGCAGCAGAGGGATTCCTCTGCTCCCTGCTTTCTTTGTGAAATTAGCCCATTTTTTTTCTGCTTGACCCAATTCAGAAAAATATGCGTTGAACATTATGAATAATTCTGAGTTAACCAAAACTTCCTTTTTGGCAACTAAACCCTTCATCTAAAAACATTGACTATTTATCTCCCCCTTTTTCTCAATAGCTATTATTTAATGCCATCATAGACAGTGCATTTACTCCATGTTCCCATTCCCTAGCTTGTAGCCATTTATTAGTGACGTTTAATCTAGTGGGCCACGTTGTCTTCTTGTGGTAATTATAAATTATGGCTAGGAGCTTCATAGGAATGTAGGGGAGATGAAATCATTGCTATTAACATATCTAGCTGTTTAGGATGTTTTGAAAATATGAGTCTAAATACATGCCTTCTTATGGACTATTGCTGAGATTAGGTACCTAAATCCTGGGATAATCAAGCTCATTGCTCTCATTCTTACTCACTACAAAGCATTGCATAAGGGTTGACCCAGACTAGTTTTAGTGGTCGTTTCTTATGGAGAATGAACTTCAGGGATCTTGTCCCAGGGGAACAAAACAGCATTTAAACAGGTGTCAAGAAATGCGCTTTTAGTCTTGGAGTCAGACGAGGAAAGGCTCTTTGCACCACTCCCACAGACAACACTACACACCTGGAGTGATTTTGCTGCTCCCGGTAAATAGTCCAAGGGTCCATCCCTAGACCTTGTGGGTGCCCTGAGATGCTGTATTCCAGGCACGGATAGACAGACTAGTTAACAAAATCCATAAGTGTATCAGTAAACCAAGAAAACAGAGTGAAAATCACAGGTCAGAATGATCTCATCCTATTTCTGATCCTTGTTTAAAAGGTAGGTTAGTTGATTCATAATTGTATTCCTTTTTAATCTTTTTATTCTTTCAATTTCAAAGGCCCAGATTCTCTCTACTGATCTAGTGGTGGGTCTCTCTGCAGAGTATTATTGACTTCTGCTAATCCAGAGTCCATTACAGCCCAGGGGGCAGGGCAGGCAACCTACCTCTAGTGAATCACCAGCTCTCTCTCTCTCACTTGTGCACTCTTGTAGTGACAGCACGGAGAAAAAGGAGATCAGCTGGTGTACGCTAGCAATAACGTCTCTTTGTGTTCTGTGTGGGGTGGGGGTTGGCGAGGCTATGGGCAGGGCATTCTCTGGAGAAGATGATTACCCCTGGAACTCACTTTGCACAGAACATGCCTGTGTGGACCTTCAGGGTCTATCTAGCACAAGATCTGTTTGCTTTGGCATTTGTTTGATGAACTGGTAATGGGGAAAAGATTTAATTTCCCTCTGGCAGATATACGGGATTCAACATCGGTTTGACATTGGACAGAACACTCATTTTACTCCCATTTCCACCAAAGATTAATGTCAAAATAGCCGCTCACTTTCAAGAGGGCAGGAGAGATTTTCTTATGTATGAGCAGCCTGATTTTTGGACTTGTGAGACACTCAGTCAAAAGTCCCATGGGTCAGATTTTGAAAGGACCTGAAGTTATTTTTAGGTCCAAAGTCCCATTAACTTTCAGTAAGACCCTTCTTTTTAAAATCATGCCATTGTTCACAGAGAATGTTCACTGACACATTCATTTATTATGATTATTAAGTCCCTCAGCATTACACAAGGTGGACTTTAGAAAAAGAAACAGCTTTCACAACATACTAAATCATTACATTTTAACAGAAGAAAGTGGTTGTCTAAAATGTAACCCCATTAACCACCAATACATCATGGCTGAATGGATTCTGCAAGTTTGGGTAGTCAGGGGTTTTGTTAAATCCTCTGCAGAATTGCTGCATTTTAGGTGCTCAGTTTCATTCATTCTCCTTTGACTTTCCTCCACGTTCTTGAAGAGACTAAGGGCATTGTCAGCAAGAAGTCATTTACCATGATATCATGCTGTCCTAACATGTTCTACATTTAGGGATTGGTCTCAGTGTTCTGACACCCGCTGGGATTGTCTTTGGTCTACTTTTCCAAAATTGCTCACCTTCAAGGCAGAGTTTTTCATACATTGCCATCTTTCCTCCTTGTTTCTTTTTAATGTTTCTATCTATTGGCATGGCAACATCAGTTAACCCAGGCTTGATTGTCTTCTTTTCTACAGCTATGTCTGGCCTGTGTGACTGCACCATTCAGTCTGTGACAATTGTCAGATCCCTTAAAATCTTAGCTGCTGCATTCTCTAGAGTGCTTTCAGTTTGGTGTTCATAATAATGCATAGTTCATACAAATACATACGTGCCACAGGGGCTCCGGTGCAGACACCTTGCAGCCTCATTGTGTCTGTTCATATATTCTCTCCCAGAGAGACTCTAGCAGTGGCTCAACACAAGCTTCATCAACTCTTCCATTTCAGAACAATTTTTGTGGTGGGGAGCAGTTCTGTCAGTCAATTTTGCTTCTTACATAAATAAACCAGAAGGACTGCTCATGTGATCTCCTAATCACACTCTCTCTTTCTTTTGAGGCACCTTTCTTTAAGCCATGAGTTTGTTAATCTTCTATCTCCAATAAGTTTGATCTCTCTCCAGCACTCTCCTTGCATTGATTTCTCTGTAAATCTTTCAAGTCTTTTTTTGACAGTTTGCTTTCTCCTTTCTTTCATGCGCCATTGGCCTTGGATGCTCCCCTGTCCTTTCTTGTTATCATGACCAGATGATCTTTTTATTCTGTTTGACTTCTTTTATATTTTGAGATTATATTCTTCATTATCAACTGCTTCCTCCACGGACAGCTGATTTTTTTTTTATCACACCATAGGATGTACATCTTGGTCATTCCCTCATTGCTATCCAACACTCTATGCAACACCAGCAGCTGTCCTGTCTGGATGTCCTTTTTTCCCCTTCTCCTCTTGATTCCACTTGATCACTCCAGCAATGTGCTGTGCTCCTGGCATCAGCCACATATTAATGTCTCAGATCAAATTCTTAGACTTGAGTTTTGTCCTTAGATAAGTTATACATATGTAATATTATTTGACTTATTTATGTTCCAAGATATTCATAGGGCTCATGCTGAGATACCACAGATAGTTACTTCATTAACTTGTATGCCACCAGATTATACCAATCTGGCTTTCTTTACTGGTGCTGACACACAGTTAGCCAAGCCAAACTGTAGTTGTATGTCTTCACTAAACTTTTCCCCCACCATAAATCTCTATAGCTTCTTTCTGTGACTGCTCATGTAGTTTCATATTGCCCATGTCGAACAAATTGTTAACTCATTGTTGCTCTTTGCTGATGTGATAACCCACAATTTGTCTTAACAAGCATCCATGTCAGTGGCAACATGTCTACCACAAACAGCACTGGTGCCAATGAACCGCCTTGAAAGATTTCTCTTCTAATTTGGACCTCATTAATGAGACATCTTCCAGACTAGACTTGAGTGTTCCAGTTAAAACATAGATTGCTGCAGAAAGGAAATGATCCTTGGCTAAACCTTGCGCATGTTCAGTGTCTCAGTGATCCATGATTGTGGGACACTGTTATATGCTTTCCAGTAATCTATCCACATGATCACTAAATTTTTCTTTGTTTCTTTTGCCTTTTCTGTAATCCTCCTATACAGCCTGATGTGGTCTGTTGTCCATTTCATGCTTTCTGTTCTGCATTTCGCTCAGGAACCAGGATTCCAATGCAAACTGGCACTATTAAGATCTTCCTTGTCAGAATTATTGTTAGAAGTTTACATATAGTTGGTCAAAACATATTTAGTCCATAATTCTTACTACAACTTTCTTTGTTTTTCTGCATGTGGAGAGTTGTTCCTATCACCATGCATCTGTGTTCTTCAAACATGCCATCTGGTCTGGTCATTGTTCTCACCACTTCATCTATTTCTTTCTTTGATCTTTCTGTGTATTTCTCTGTGTTGTGATTTGTACATTTTTCCTCTCGTTTTTAATTCAGGTTGCTCTTTGATTATGTTGTACAGTTTCAGACCAGATTTTCTTCCCATAGTGCTAAAAAATTTCCACATAGTTTATTTACTCTCTATTTTTGCCTATTCTGCTTTTAATATTAATCAGATCAAAGAATCTCCTCTGGTCAAGTGACTGTTCTCTTGATACTAAGACCTGTAAGCTATCTATGTTGTCCTGCCATAAGTGCAGGGGACTGTACTAGATAACCTTGTGAGGTCACTTTCAGTACTATGATTCTTTGATTTCCATGTTTCATATCTTTCAAGCCTATGAAGCTGAGTGATCAGGTTTTGTTTCTGTTGTTCCTTCACAGCTCTCACATCCCTTTCATTCAGCTGATACTTCATCTCCAAGGCTATTTGCTTCTCTTTCCTCTTCAAATGATTTTTCCCATATTTATCAGTGTGCTGGTAGCTCAGTGTAAAAGCTTACTTTTCTGCTTTAAATTTAATTTCCATGGAGGTTATTGAATATAAGGAGTTTTGAAGGGGTTCACATACTCAGATGGCTTGACGTTAAACCAGTCAGATTATACCGTTACTGTAGCATAAATTATATAATTCTACTGCCTAATACTTGGGGAATTTACTCCACAGTTTCTGTGAGCATTTCATTAAGAGCTTGCATATCCTCATCCGGTCTTTGCTGATCTATATATTTCATACTTGGTGTCATGGCTTGGTCTTCAATGTCTTACACTCTGCATGATCTATATCAACAAAAGAATCATACTTTCTGTACTTTCTTCAGGTGCTGTTTCACTCATATTTGTTTTCTGTTTTCCTTCCCTTTCTCACTTGTGTCTATTTTGTGTCTGCTCCCACCAAAATGTTTGCCTGTAGTTGTATATGACTAATCTCCCTTTTCAGGCATTCAACCTCCATATGCATAAATTCTCCTATTTAGAATAAAGCTTTCATTTGTGCACTGAGTCTGTGCTTGGTCATTTCTTTCTCTGTGTTGTTGTTTCTCCCTTCCAGTGTTGGAGCATTCCTTTCCTCCAGATTCTCTCTTCTGGTTTTGCCAAAAGACAACCTCAGATCACATCTTGGTCTATAAGACGAGTCCTTTTCACTCTTTTGTCACCAATGACCTTTGGGTCTGTGTTTGGACAGTCGCACGATACATATGCTTGCGCAACTCCACACAACACACCATTCAAGGGAGGAGCCTCTTATCCAGATAAACTCTCCAGAAGTGCACTTTATGGCATTCATCAATTACTTATATTCTCCATACTGGCTTGGGTTGACAGGCTATACACCTTTGGGTGGAAACCAGTATTTCTAGACCTTGGAGGTTTCTAGAATCCTAGATGTTTTCACTGTTGATACTGGCCTCTTAGTGATCATTGTGGATACCAACAAGACAGTATGCCTGATTTGCAGATCAATAAGGTTTAATGTGCAAGGATGTCTATACATATACTAGTAAAATACAAAACCTAAAATGAACTGCAATATATCATACTCACTAAACCTGTTCCCCCAGACATTCAAAGGATAACTTGTTATTCCCATCATCATTATCTACATGCAGCTGCAAGCAGACATATTATGTATTTCATCTCTATGTGCTATGGTCTGCAGAAACTGAGACATCTGCAATGTTACTTAGTATACCTGTTTGTCTCTGCAAACCGGAAGATATCAGGCTGCTGAAACCCAATGGTCAAGCAAGCAACTTAATCCATGATAGGCCCCAAAACAATGATCAAGCAACTCAAATTGCACTGAGCCTCTAACATTTCCAAGGCTCTATCCAATTATTGGTATTCAGTACTGTACAAAAAACACTGAATGTAATAGATAAAGAAATACTTCTCAGAGAATTGGCCAGATCCCCTGTTGGTGTGAATCAGCCATAGCTGTGTAGGAGTCAATAGGCCAGATTTCTAGTTGGTGTAAGTCAGATCTGTTGTACTTAGTGGGACAGATGGAAGAGATATGAGGTCAGAGAGAGACAGCAAGAGGGTGAATGACTTTGCTGGCTTGTGGGTACGTGGCCCATGATGCAGAAGACTGAGGCTGGGTCTACACTGACGGCAGCAAATTCGCTGCCATCACATCGATTGCTCTGGATCAACTGAGCGGTCTGTATAGACGTGCTCAGTCGATCCAGGAAGCGACACAGGAAAACCATCCCCATAAGTGGAGTAGCGCTGCATCGAAGGGAGCGCTGTTCCCTTTGACACAGCGCAGTATGGACACCGCGCAGAGGAGATGCTGCAAAGTCAACAGGAGATACGCAAGTGATTTACGTCACTTGCGTATCTCCTGTCGACTGCCGCCAAATCGCCAAGGTAAGTGTAGACCGGGCCTGAGTATCCAATTCCTCTGCTCCAATGCCTTTTTTTTTATTTACCCACAGTGGAAAAGCTTCAACAGGAGAGACTAAGGGACCCCTTTATCAGATTCTCCCAATGTCACCGCAGAGCAAGGTTTTTGTGAGCCTCAGTGGAGTCTGATAGGATTTAGGAACCTAATGTAGCAGGTGAGTGCCAAATTCATTTTGTGAAACTAACCCATTTTGTTGATTTAAAACCCACGTTTTATAGCTGCAGTAGGCCTCTCTTTACATTCATCCTTCGGACTGGATGATCTCCACAAGCCATTTCCACTGACTTAAGATATGTGTTAATTTTATTGTTTTTTCCAGTCTGACAGGTGACAGTTTTCCTGTGTAAGGATCAATGGAAAATCAAACCAAAGTGACTGAATTTATTCTCCTGGGACTTTCCAATGACCGAAAGATGCAGATTTTCCTCTTCCTGCTGTTTTTAGTGGTCTACCTACTCACACTTTTTGCAAACATGATGATAATGCTGGTGATAAGGGCTGACCCTTGCCTTCACACCCCTATGTACTACTTTTTGGCTCACTTATCCTTTGTGGATATCTGCTATTCCTCAGCCATTGTTCCTAAGAAGTTATTGAATTTCCTAGTAGAGCACAGAACTATTTCTGTCCGTGGCTGCCTTGTCCAGATGTTCTTCATTTTCCTGCCGGCGGGTACTGAAGTTTTCATTCTCTCAGCCATGGCTTATGACCGCTATGCTGCCATCTGTGACCCATTGCGTTACATAGAGACAATGAACAAAGGGATCTGTGTTCTGCTGGTGAGTGGTGCATGGGCAATAGGTTTCATAGATGCCCTGCTTAATACTGTTTTTGTCCTCAGGTTGCACTTCTGTGGGCCCAATCAAATCAGCCATTTCAGTTGTGAGCTCCCTCCTCTATTAAAGCTCTCTTGTACTGACACACTCACCAATCACATGGTGGTTTTTACTTCTGTTGTGATGCTTGGATCAAGCTCCTTCCTCTTCACTCTGGTATCCTACATTCACATCATCTCCACCATCCTGAGGATATGCTCTGTGGAGGGCAGACGTAAAGCCTTCTCCACCTGCAGCTCCCACCTTATTGTGGTTTGCCTGTTGTACTTGACAGCTTTTTTCCAGTACACAAAACCCAGCTCAGTCTCCTCTGTACTTCTGGATGAAATATTCTCCATCCACTACAGCATCTTAACCCCTATGTTAAACCCCATCATCTACAGCCTAAAAAACAGGGAGGTGAAAACAGCTGTAGGGAAAATGTTGGGGAAATTCAAGTTTTTAAAGTCATTTTGATCTTATAAAAATGATCAAACAAAATAGAACCGTGGCTAATTTGTGATTTGATGATTCTCAACTCAGTATCTCACTGATACTTTGGACCAAAGCCTCAGAATCAGTGTGGCTCCATTCCATTCAGTAGACCAGATCCCCACTGAGTAGAAAAGACACTGGAGAAAAGGGGACAGGATCCTGGGTTGCCATTTAAGGTGAGTTCTAGAATTGCCAGGCTTTAGCGCCATTCATGCTCTCTCTCTCTGCCAATAACTCTTTCAGTCTGGCCATCTGACTTGAATGGAGCTATGACCAATTTATACCACTTGAGGATCTGGTCAGGTTATAAAATGAACATTTTTGTCTATTAATTTCTGTAGTTCTTCTAGAGTATTTTGTTGAAAACCCTGTTTAATATCTGTAGTAACCCATAGGATTCATTATTAGTGTATCTAGGATTTTCTAATTATTTATCACTATTATTATTATAGGCAAGGAATGTGATCACCAGCTGGGCCAAGAAGCACAAAGAACTAAGGATCTATTAGGAGGGATTGAGAGAGACACATATCAGATTTATCCCATATTGCAGAGTTAGGGCACCCACATGGGAGGAAGCAGATCCCTTTTAAAAATCTTTCTCCTTATCAGGCACTTGAAGAAGGGTCTGCTACATTGTTATCCACTACGTTAAAATTATAAGGGGTCTCCTCCACTTAATTCCTCCTTCTTCTCTCCCTTCTCTCGCCATGATCTCTTGCCATCTTAGGGGGGGTTAGAGGCTTCCCAGCTGAGAATCCCAAGCCAAAGGAGGTGTCTTTCTCTGGAGAAGATAGGGACTGAACTCTTGGATAGCTGTGAGATTTAGAACACACCCCTCTCCTTGACCTTTCCTATTGGCTAGGGAACTATCTATCATGCTGGCTTTTTTGAATACAATAGGATGAGATTCTCAAAACATTTTAGGGGAACCAGGTGCCAACCTATCTAATGGGAAAAATGTGGTCTCAGTGACATGCCTCAGGTCAGTCAGAAAGTATGTGGATAACAAGACCCTGAAGCCAGATCTCTTCCATCCCTGTCCCGTGCCTTGAATCAGGACACCATCTATGTGTCCACCAAGAGTCACATATCTCTTCCGGTGCCAGCTATATACTGACAGAATGCATAGCCTATCCCATTTAAGAAAGACACCACCCTTCCCTCCAATTTTCAGAGAGAATTTCTTCTTTCAAATTCTTCACAACAAATGAACAGAGCTGTATGAAAATGGAAATATTTTCATGAAAAACCAGCTTATTGAATGGAAAATAGCATGATTTAACGACTCCCGCCTCCTAGTTTTGCAAGCTGTGCTGCCTACTGTCTGTCAGACTGTAATTTCTTTAAGACAGAATGGTGACGACTTCTGTTTGTAAATTATGCAAAAAATTTTTCCCATGATTTGTTTTTGAATTTTAAAGTGTGGTTACATCAAGATAGCAATTTCTGTTGGAAAATCTGAATTTTGAAGAAAAATAATTCATTTTTGTTGGAGGCGGTGAGATTTCATTTCTTTTCAGCATCTGAAAAGGAAATGAAAGTTTTTGTTTCAAAGTTAGCTGTCAGATTGAAATGAAAACTTTTATTTAGAAACTGACATTTTCACTTAAATTTACAACAGGACTCATCTCAAGGTCATTTTAAATAAAGTTGTTCATTCCAAATTTCATCTCATGAAAATTTTGACATTTCATCTTTTTCACCCATGTTACGATTGAAAGAAATTTCAAAATACCAAGCTTCCTGTGTTATGGAAAATTTGTTTTCATCTCTAATATTTGCATATTATCTAGTAGAACAAGGGACTGAATTCATAGTTTGAAAGGCCACAAGGGACCACTGTGATCCTCTAGTCTTACCTCGTGCACAACACAGGCCATAAAATAATTCCTAGAGCAGATCTCACTCTACTGTAGTCTACATATAAAATAATAAGGAAGTGGTTTCTTTAGTGTCTCTGTCTGTTATATTTTATCTCTTTGGATTATAGACTCTTTTTAATTTCACCTTAAACACCGAGACTTCTATATTGTTGGTGTTTAACAGATGATTGAGGGCAATAATCTTCTGTAATTTGGGGAATGGAACCTCACAGATTATTTGCAGCTCTTAATACATACTGTGGTAAATGGGTCTACCAATTTCCCTCATTAGGAGCTCAACAGTAAAAAGTATGGGACAATTCATAAGATGTCAAAGTAGCCTGTAACAACAAATGGTGACAGAAAAAGGCACAAAAACAAGAGAGACAGAATGACATAGCTCAAAGAAAAATGTCTCCTGATAGAGTTCACAATCTGTGTTAAGATCATGTCACATAAGTAAGAATGAGAGACCCAAAAATCAGTGAAACAAAATCAGTCTATCAGAAACTTGGCCTAACTGGTGGACAAATAAATGAAGGGATGGTCTATTGCACCGATTGCTCCCTTTTGAGGCTCTTAAATAAAGAGTCTCCGGGGAGAAAAATTGACTACTGGAGTGAGCTTCCCCGTCCTGGCTGTTACACAGACCTTCTCCTGGGACTCTGGATCTTCTTCATCCTAATCCTGAGAAACTTCCCGAGCAGACTGGCCCAGATGACACCATCAATGCTTCCAGCTAAATCCCAAATATAACCTATGATGTGAGACTTTCTCTTGCTCTGCCTTCCTCCCCAATAGAGTCCATATTCTAAAGTGATTTTGTTTTCCTCAAATTTCAGTCACTAAGTATGAAAGACCTGTGTATCACTTAGGCGTGCAAACACTGAAGCTCTAAACATAATAGGAAGTGATGCTGGCCCTCCGTAACCTGGTGAAATTCATCCTTAGATACAGCATCCCAACACATGAAAGTCAGCATAGCTCTTCTGAAATAAACAGAGCTACACTGATATATGCCAGCTATGAAACTTGTCTCAGCGAATAAAGATATGATTCAGAAACAACCTGTTCTGCAAGTTTGACTTTGGGGGTAAATGAAAAGTGAACCAGTGGGCTGGGATTTTGAAAAGAGTTTAGGCAAGTTAGGAGCCCAACTCCTATTGCATGGGAAAAAATTTACCCCAGTGATGTTCCCAGGATCAGATGGAAAGTCTGTGGAGAGCAAGACATTGAAGCCTGAACTCTTCCAGCCCCATCCAGTTCATTCAGAAACTATACCATCCATATATCCACTGGTCGTCCTATCACTTTTCCCATGCTAGCCTACTATTGACGGAATGCACTCCCTCTCCAAGTTAGCAAAGACTTGACTCTCTCCTCCCATTTTCACTAGGAAAATAACTTCTTTTACATTCTTCACAACAACAATGACAAAAAAGAACAGAGCTGCTTGAAAATGGGAATATTTTTATGAAAGAATCAAGTCCCTCTTTCTCATCAAAATTAAAAAAATTATGCAACCAGCTCATTGAAGAGCAAATAGCATGACTTAGCCACTCCCACATCCTGTTTCTGCAGGCTGTCCTGTTTACTGAGCCGCATTCTTTTGGACTGTCAATTCTTCATGCCAGGAATATTGATAACTGCTGTGTTTGTTAGTTCTTGTCAAAATGTTTCTTAGAATTTAGTTTCTAATATGAAACTTTCTGTGGGAAAATCTGAATTTTGAAAAATTCACCACCACCATTGGTGCTGGGGGAGTGCTCAGACTGCAGCAGGAGCTATGCAGGGGGCTTGTTCATCTCTGGACTGAATAACTGTGCCATCTCTGCTCTTGTGGTGGTGGGTGCAGTTACTATTGTTGCTGTGGGGAGAGAGAGAAGTGGTATGGAGCCTTCCCCTCAATCCATCTGATTCCCACCCCACGCCCACCACCCCCGGCTACCATCTACATCGACTCCTCACCCTCAACTCAGCCACTTGCTTTGTCATCTGGACTGCTAAAGCAGCAAGTGAGGACTTTAACACCACCCAAGCTCACTTGGGCACACGTGCTGTCTCCCCTTCTCCCCTCGGGACCCTCCCTTCACCTGCTACGTGCGGCTGGAGGGCTCTCCATGGCCTCCAATTTGCCCTCCTAACCTCTGAGGCAGTTTACCCCCACTTTGCCCACACAGACTGTCCTGCCTGCCCCTTGCTGTCCACTTTGTCCCCCGCCTCCTTTTTCTCCTTAGAGTTTGTCTGGTTTTTCTGCCCTGCTCCAGCCCTCCTGCTTCTGTTGGTTTCCCTGCCCTGCCCCAGTCCTTCAACTTCTGCTGTTTCTCTGTCCCGCCCTAGTCCCTGTGATTCCCTTGTTTTTTCCTACCCCATTCTTGGCTTGTGGCAGACCTGTCCCCCCACCTTCCTTTTGCTGCTTGTTCCTGCCCCACCCCACCCTCCCTGCTCTGTCCGCCCATGCTCCCCAAGTGCTTGTTGTCCCCCACAGACCCTTGGTATTTTTGTTGTGCCCCCAGTCACTGCACCCCCCTGATTCCTTTGTAACCCCCCCACCCAGTGCAGCTGGAGGAGCCAGGAACTTCCCCATCCCAAACAAGGCCCTCGTGACCCTTTCTTATTGGCGTCCTCCTCCCCTGCCTTCAGCCTAGCGGGGAAGAGAAGTCAGCCATCCCACCTCTCTCCCTCCCTCCCTCCCTCCCTCCCTCCCCCCGTTCTCCCTGGTGCTTGCCTCTGAGACTCCTCCCATCCCCTAGTGGGGCAGAACGGTCATCCCTTCCCCACCCCTTGGCCCACCCCCTTCGGTGCTTGCTCCTGTCCCCTCTCTCCAATGGATGGGGAGACTGCAGGTGGGGACTCCTTCCCCACTTGACCCTGTGCCCTGCCCTCAGCAGTTCCCCACCCGTCCCTGCAGCTACCACTCTGACCGCTGAAACCACCGTATCTATCCCCATCACTGCCCCACGGAAGTGGCAGGCCTGGGAAGGACCTTCCTTGGTCGGCAGAAATGGCCAAGGAAAAAAGACAGGCAAGAGCTCAGCCCAGAAAGTGAAACCTCCCAGGACAGAGACCACTGTCCATGCTGTGGACTCTTTGAACCTGTATATGAATCCACATTAATACGTCAAAAGTACTTCAAGATCTTTGTGGGTCATGGTTGCTGCTGAAGAAAACTGCTCAACTCTACCATTTTCTGTGAGAGAGGGACATGAAAATTTCCATAGTGAATCCAGCAAGAGGGCCATATCTAATCCAATGTCCTGTTCCAGACAATGACCAGAACCAGATATTCAGAGGAAGTTTCACAGTAGACAGATCTGGGAAAATCGGTCCCCACAGTAGTATTGTTTAAGATTAGATATTGGCTTAATCT
>ML675620.1:661925-674269 GCA_007922155.1 Mesoclemmys tuberculata
CTCTCACCATCAGCGGGAGGATGTTATGGAATAACCTTCCAACCAGAGAGGCAGGGATGCACAACTTAATTAGATTGAAGAGAGAGCTGGATAAATTTATGAGTGCAGCTTTATGACAGCATTTCCAGTGATGGTGGGGGGCTGAGCTCACCAGCTCAGGGTCTCACTTTTGGGTTATGTCTGATGTTGCTAAGGTCATGTTTCAGGATTTCAGCTGGACACTGGCAGGTGTGAGGAAGTGGATCCTGTCCCCACACCCTTCCGCTACCATGTATTCTGGATTTTGGGGGGGTTTGTTTTGTTTTGTTTTTTTTCTCCTTCCTCTGGAGTATCAGAAATGGCCATGGCTGTAGATTGGATACTGGATGGGGTGGACCAGTGTTATGAGGTGGTATTGAGCATTCTCTCTTTCAGATATTTGCTTAGGCTGTTCTTGATCACATAATCAGGAACAAATAACTATGAACACAAAAAATTAACCACCAGAAAAAAAAGTATATTAGAAATAGTAAGCCTGACAAACTATCAGTGGGGTCGTTGGATGATCAAGGTGTTAAGGCATTCCTGTTGCAGATAAGCTAAATTAATTCTTTGAATTGGTCTTCACTGCAGAGGATGGGAGGGATATCCCTTCAATTTAGGTGAAAAATCAGAGGAACCAGAGTGAGGTGTCTATAGAAGAGGTTTTGGAACAAACTGATATATTAAACAGTAATAAGTCACCAAGACCAACTGACAGTCATCCATGAGTCTGGAAGAAACTCAGACAAAAATTGCAGAACTCCTGCCTTTTCTTAGGATCATGAGATCTATTGTTTCACAATGAATTTCTCCCAAATTTGCCAGCCACCTTCAGATTCATAACCAATGGCTTGCTATAGTTCAGAATCAAGTCTGAAATGACCCCACAGTCCGTCCCATCTTTCACCCCCACTCTGAGCATCACCAGAGCAAAGCCCTTTGCTCCCACTCTGGCGAGCTTCACCCAAATAAGTTTTCTAGTCCTGGGGTACCAAATGGGGTCATGGACCCATGGCAGAACAATAGGCCACATATATAGACTCTTCTTGTATATGTATATGGAGGGGTTGTTTTGTTTTGTGTTTTCAGAAACCCTAAAAAGCCATTTCAACTGAAAATGTTGGTTAACACACTCAACTCAGCCTACATGAGCAATGAACATTTACCCTGGTTGTTAGAAAGATCAAGGCTGGGGTTTAAAAGGAATATAATGGACCCAAAAACCCCATGGAATTGTGGAGTGGACATGTTGGGTAGAGTAATTTGTGTGTATTCTATGAGGCCCATTCAGATCACGTGTGCTACAAAGTATGAGTTTTCTGTAATGATGTAATGAATGGTATACAAGGCACTGATTTACTTGACTAGCGATTGCAACCCAGTGGATGCAAAGGAGCTAAAATGGTCCTGAAGCTGAGCAGGAGATATGAGATGCTTGTTGTTTCACGCTGTAGCCCATGTGCACCCTTATGGTGTGATTTGTGTATCATTCATGTTCATCCTTATATTGTAACTGTGTATTGTCTAATGCAAAGTATGTCATTTTAGGTGTTTTTGGAATGCTCATGACATACTGAACATTATTGTTATGGCAGTATGTTTCCTGCAATGTCACATATGTACAGATATAAAACTCTGCCTTGTAATATTTGCAAATGTATGTTTCACAAGACTTGAACAGACCCAAGCAAATACAAAGCAGAGTGAGGGTCCATGTCTTGCTGAGATATGCGTACAGGAACAATGGACTGGCCTGAGAACCTGATGAGGTGATATTCATTTGACTCAAGTGGAGGAAATGGTGCCCATGCCCAACATGGCCGATCACCTGACCCCAAGGGGTGACGTGGAAACATTTTAAAAACAGAAGTGTTTTTGTCTCTGGAGCGCTCCTGTGGAATCCATCTATGAAGCAACACCAAGCAACTGACAAACTGTCCACCAGGGTGGGGCCTGGTTGAAGGAGTAATCCAACCTATGTGGTAAAATAACTTCAAAGACTGAAAAACCATGGAAGTGTTAAGTTTACTTTAAAATGCAATTTGTCTTTTAATTAATTGTGATCAAACCTTTATTCTTATTTCTCTAGCTTATAATCACTTAAAATCTTGCTGTGATCAATTAACTTATTTGCTTTTTTCATCTAAAGCATTGCATGTGGGTTGAGTGTGTGTAGAGATTTCACTTAGAGTGACGGAGGTGGTGCATATTAATGTCTTTGATAAATTGATGGACTAATTCAATGAGCTGGCAGGGTGCAGTGTACAGAACAGAACTCTGTAAGACGGCAGTTCCCAGGATTGCATCTGGGACTGGGGGTGCTTGTTGGGGGTCATTCTCATGAGCAGCTGGCCCCAGGTACTCCTTCATTAGGTCAGAGACCAATTGCTTGCAGAAGGCTGGGAATGGGCCGATCCAGGAGTGGACAGTTCACATAGCAAAGCAGAGTAAGTTGAGGCCCAGGAGTGAAGGATCTGGGTGATACAGCTACACACCAGTCCAGATTGCAGGGGGGGAACATCACACTTGTGTCACTGTGCGGGTTGGTAGGAATAGGCCAATAAGGAACTGACCCATTTTAGAGGATAATCCAGAAAGACAAGGGAAGCACCAAAGACTGAACAACTGACATCTGCCCACAGGCAACTCTGACAGGCAGAACACGTGAATTCAGCATGGATCTGCAGGAGGAGGATGGCGGGGGGGCAGATAATTGCTTAAAACCTCCTTGCTGATTGCAGGCAAAACAGGGGAATTAACTCCATATATTCCTGTGTCTGGCTGACTTTTCCACAGCCATAACTTTGGATTTTTAAAAGATATTGAACTTCATGAAGCATGGAAGTACCCAAAGGGTTAATTGCTAACAAAACCAAGTTATTTTAAACAACAAAATAGGGTTTTACAAACCAAGAGTATCAGTTTAGACACTTAAACCCTTCCAGATTTACACAATATATTTGCACACACAATTTCTTAATTTTACTGAATATTAGTAAACCAAGAACTCTTTTTTTAATGACACAGTTACCCTTTGATCATTTTCACAACTGTTACCTTTGAACATTTCCACATCTCTTAACTGTTTAATTCTCTTCAACTTTTGTACTATTAATTTCTACATTTCTACCAAAGCTACTTTTTTAACTCTTTCTTTTAAGTCACTTACTTTTGCCTTCCATTTTCTACATTTTAATGTCATTATATTATTCTTGCTGTCATAACTAAACTTTTTAATTTTCCATTTTAAATTATATTTCTTTTTTACTTCTATGTTTTAAATACCTTTATGTTACTTTTATTTTATATTGTATCACTTAAATTTTATATCCTTTGAGTTTATTTTATTTCTATGTTTTTATAAGTAATTTAATTTTTCTTTTAAATTTTTATGGTGTTTAGCATTTTGATTTTCTATCCTGTTCATTTATTTTATTATCTATATCTCTATATAATTGTATTTGTTTTTAATTCATTTTATAATTTTGCTGTATTCATAAGACTATATTTCACTGCAAATGACATATCCCGGTGGAAAGTTTTGAATTCGATTGATAAACATTTTCCTGATGGAAAACTATTCTATCCATATATTTTCAATCAGCATCCAATGTCCAGTAATCTTATTGGTATTGGTTAAATAGGCTCTGAATGCAGGCTTGAGGTCTACAGTTTAAGAACCTAAAATGTAGGGTTTGGTGGGGCATCTCAAGGAGTTTTCCTTTACCCAGAGCACCAATGGGAAATCTGTGGGCCTGATTTTAGTGGAAATCAGTCTACTGAAAACTCTCCCACCATCATTCAAGTCGTCAACTGGAGTGCTGGTCAACTGGGTCATTTATAGAGGAAATATCTAGTCTCTTTATAAGTTACAAGTTCTTACTGAGGATTATTAAATACATTATTGGGGAAAATCTTGATAAGAGATAATACCACAATGTATCAAGTGGGATTGTAGTTCAATCATGTGGAATTGTAGTTCAAGTTCACACCTTTTCAATCACAACAAAATTTCAAAAGTGGAGTTCTTGGAGTGGCTCAAATCAGACTAAGGAGGATTTGGTCATATCTGTGGATAGCAAGACGATCCAGTTATTACAAGGAACCAGTTCGTGATGCTATAGTTAAGGCTACTTTGTTATAGGTTTGCTTTTGACAGAGGAAAGAATGATGTATATTTACCATTTCTGTGTTAATGAAAAAAGAAAATAAATATGTAAAATAAAGTTTGTGTAATGAAGGGATATTGGGTTAGTTGTTTCCATAATTTTAGTTAAGTAAGATAACTAATAAAAAGCCTAAGCCTTGCTGCCTCATAAGCAGGTTAGGCACCTTATCCCCATAGATCTCAATAGGAGTTAGGCACCTAATTTGTTTGGCTGCTTCTTAAAAAAAAAATCACACTAGGTGCCTATCTGTGGCTTGGTCTACACTTACCCCAGCGATTAGGGCAACCAGGGCACACTGCTGACTCATCTCCAGCTTCTTCTCCACTGTAACCCTCAGGTCCTTTTCTGCAGAACTGCTGCCTAGCCAGTTGGTCTCCAGATCCCAGCTGTGCATGGGATTCTTCTGCCCTAAGGGAAGATCTCTGCATTTGTCCTTGTTGAACCTCATCAGATTTCTTTTGGCCCAATTCTCCAATTTGTCTTTCCTCATCGTTAATGTTTTCTAGACATTTAATAATTTTTTTTGCTCTCCTCTGGACTTTCTCCAGTTTGTTCACATCTTTCCCAAAATGTGACACCCAGAACTTGACACAGTACTTCAGCTGAGTCCGTATCTGCGCAGAGTAGAGTGGAAGAATTACTTCTTGCGTCTTGTTTACAACACTCCTCCTAATGCATCCCAAAATGATGTTTTCTTTTTTTGTAAAGGGTTACACTGTTAAGTCATATTTAGCTTGTGATCCACTATGACCCCCAGATCCCTTTTGGCAGTACTCTTTCCTAGGCAGTCATTACCTATTTTGTATGTGTGCAATTGATTGTCACTTCCTAAGTGGAGTACTTTGCATTTGTCCTTATTGAATTTCATCCTGTTACTTCAGACCATTTCTCCAGTTTATCTAGATCATTTTTAATTTTAATCTTATCCTCCAAACCACTTGCCTCCCTTCCCAGTTTGGTACTGTCCACAGACTTTATCAATATACCTCTATGCCATTATCTAAATCATTGATGAAGATATTGAACAGAACCAGAGCCAGGACTGATTCCTGAGGGACCCCATTCAATATGCTTTTCCAACTTGACTGTGAACCACACATAACTATACTCTGGGATTGGTTTTGCCCCCAGTTATGCATCCACCTTAGCTTTATCTAGATTGTATTCTCCTAGTTTTTTCATGAGTATGTCATATAAGACAGTATCAAAAGTCTTGATTAAGTCAAGATATACCACAACTACCACTTCCTCCCTATCCACAAGGCATGTTACCTTATCAAAGAAAGCATTAAGGTTGGTTTAACATGATTTGTTCTTGAGAAATCCATGCTGATTGTTACTTATCACCTTATTTTCTAATTTTTTTAAACTGATTGTTTAATTATTTGCTCCATTATCTTTCTGGATACTGAAGTTAAACTGACTTGTCTCTAATTCCCTGAGTTGTCTTTACTCCTCTTTTTATAGATTGGCCCTATATTTGCCCTTTTCCAGTCCTCTGGAATCTCTCCTGTCTTCCACGACTTTTTGAAGACAATTGCTAATGGCTTAGATATCTCCTTAGTCAGCTCCATGAGTATTCTAGGACATATTTCATCAGGCCCTACTGACTTGAAGACATCTAACTTGTTCAAGTCATTTTAAACTTGTTCTTCCCTATTTTAGGGATCCTATCTTAGACATCCAATTGCTACTAAACATTTTGATGAAAATAGAATAAAAAAAATCATTTATCACTTCTGCCATTTCCACATTCTCTGTTATTGTTTCCCACCTCCCCCTCATTGACTAATGGGACTAACTTGTCTTTGGTTTTTCTCTTGCTTCTAATGTATTTGTAAAATATTTTCTTGTTAACATCCAGGTGTTTACCAATTGTTTAATGATTTGTTTTTCCAGTATCTTTCCAAGTATCTCAGTTAGACTCACTGGTGTATAATTCTGCAAATCCTCTTTTTATCCCTTTTTAAAGCTAGACACAATTTTTCCATTCTCCAGTCCTCTGGAACATCTAACCTCTTCCATGAATTCTCAAAGATAATTGCTAATGTTTCCAAGGTTGTTTCTGAGTTCCTTAAGTATCCTAGAATGGATTTCATCAGGCCCAGCCAACCTTAGTGCATTTAACTTATCTAAATATTGTTCAATCTGTTTTTTCCTATATTGGGTTGTGTTCTTTCCCCCTTGTTGTTAATATTAATTGTATTGAGTATTTAGTGACTATTAACCATTTTAGTGAAGACTGAAACAAAATAAGCATTAAACACCTCAACCTTCTTAATGTCTTCAACTATTAGCTCTCCTTCCCTGCCAAGCAGAGGATATACACACTCCTTCATCTTTTTCTTGATTATTCATGTATTTAAGGAACCTCTTCTTAATACCTTTTATGGGTCTTGCTAGGTGTAACTTATTTTGTGCCTTAGTCTCTCATTCTGACCTTACATGCTTACATTATTCTTTTTACACATTTTATAAGTTAATGCATGTTTCCACTTTTTGTAGGATTCATTGTTTATTTTCACAACATGAATGAGTTCCTTATGGACCCATATTTGTCTCATTATTTTTCCTATCTTTCCTTTACATTGGGAGAATTTAAAGTTCTGCCTTCAGTACTGTCTCCTGGAGAAACCTGAGGTCTCCTCAACTCCCTTATCCTGTAGATTTTGTCCTGGTCTCTGACTTTGTTAAAGTCAGCTTTTTTAAATCCACTGTCCCTATTCTGCTGCTGTCAATCCTTCTTTTCCTTACAGTTATAATTTATTTCATTTCATGATCATTTTCTCTCAAAATTGCCTTCCACCTTCAGATTTGCAACCAGTCCCTCCCTGTTGGTCATAATCAAGTCTAAAATGGCTGACCCCCAGTTACTTCCTCCTCTTTCTGAAACAAGTTCTCCCTAATCCATTCCAATAACTTATTGGAAATGGTGTGTTTTGCTGTTTTATTAGATTAAAGCTAGTTTGAGTATGTCTACACATGCTGCAATCAACTTCTGAGTGCAGCGCAGACCTATCCTAAGAGGAGCTTAATTGATGCATAGGTCTCTCTTCATCTTCTGCATAGGGCTGTATTTCACTTGTGAAAAGTGTTAAGAGGCAGGTCTTAAGTCAGGTAAGTCTTTATAGGTTATAACTAGCCTTTGAACTCCACCACAAAGCCAGTGCTGATCATGGGGCAGTGTATGTGATGATGTATAAATAATTAAATATGCATTAGGTCTGAAAAAAAATGAGAACAGCTCTGTGGACCTATGGTTAGTGCAGTCACCTGGGATGCAAGAGATCTACATTCTGGTCCCCCTGCTCCAATGATCATTTAGCTATTTGAATGCAGTGGAACAGCTTCAAAAGGTAAGAGTCAGAAATGCCACTTCTAGGATGTACTGTAGCCCAGTATTGAAGGCCATCAATTGGATGTGATTCAAGGACCTCTTGATGCCCAGTGGAAGAGCAGGCAGCAGTACATTGTTGGAGGTCCAGTGCAATCTGAGTTGCTTGACTACTGTTTTGGAGCCTAGAATAGCTTAAGTTGCTTGTTTGACCTTTCCTGTCAAAAGCTGTTCCTGTATATAGCCTTCTGAGTGACTGCTTAGCTCTTCAGGTTTAGTGAGTATGATATGTTGTAGTTAATTTTAGGCTTTGTATTTAACTATATATTTATAGAAAACCTTGCACATTAAATCATATTGAACTGCAAATCAGGTGTAAGGTGTCTCACTGGTATCCACAATGATCACTAAGTATCCAATATCAACATACATGAGTCCAATGGGATCACCAAAAGTTCTCTGCCAAAAGCTTGTGTCACACCAATCACCATAATTATTGTGAGATGTATGTACCAAAAATACAAGGTGAGTTATATATAAAAGATGAAAATTCTGTTCTGTAGTCTATGGTTAAAAGGAGATCACTCAAAGGTAGCATGACTTGAGATAAACTTCTCCAGACAGATGTGGGAGATACTTATCTCCCTGATGGACCATTATGTCTTGAATTTCATACAACAGGAGTCTAATAGTATTCTGAGTCAAATGCAAATGCAGGTGGAGAATTCAGAAGAAAATTAATAGAAAGAGGTAAATAGTGGGAGGAAAACCTATTATATTCTACTTCAAAGACTGTTAGTGTAAAATTTATAGGTTTTAAGGTGATGTGTCTGACCTCTGTATGGTGATCCTGTAAACAACAAACAGAGCCAGGTATAATTATATTCATTATATAGTAGCTAATATTCATTTTATAAGTGTCAATGTAACCAAATAAGGGTCTATGGGGAGTTGCTGGAAATGGATACATTTACATACAGTTATGGATAAAAGAATTGTAAAGTAACCTCTGCATTGTTGATTCCCAGTGTGGAGGTGAAATGAGCAGACAATAAAGGGTTCTGTCTCCCCAATCCGTCCCCGGGATAACCTGCTTTATTATTTCTAACACTTGGTACTTAGGAAACAAACTGACAATGGGTTTTCTTTGTGAAAAAGGGATCTCAGCCAGACTTTATTGAAAGCCCTTGCAATAACTTTGGGTGCGACATCCTTCTTTAGATGGAAGGATAACTTGTTAGTTCACCTCAGGCTCAAAAATGTATGTTACGATGTTTGAAATGTAGCTGTTTTTCCCATGTCTTAAGCTGGTTTTTATTTGAACCTCTATTCTTTCTCAATTAAATTTCCTTTTCTATAACTGAACTCAAGGGCTCAAGCATTGGCCTACAGAAAAACTGGTAAAATCCGGTACACTGGTGGGAACAGCGGATCTGGGATTTCTGTGGGTCTTCAGTGATCAGGGGCTTGATACTAGAGGGGGGCATTTTGAAGAGACTTATGGTTTATCTAACATCATCCTACAAGGCCAAGACAGGCCTGGGGTAGCCCAGAGGAGAGTGGTTGAGTGGCTGACAGACTGGTGGTTTTAGGGCGCTATCATTGAAACAGAACAGGCAAGACTCCTTCACCACCAGTGCAGGTGGCAACAAGGTGAATCGTGGCCTGCCTACCCTGAGATGTGTCAGAGAAGATTAGGGTTGGAAAGAATCTCAGGAGGTCGTCTAGTCTAACCCCCTGCTGAAAAGCAGGATGAGCTCAACTAAATCATTCCAGCCAGGGCTTTGTCAAGATGGGCCTTAAACCTCAGAGATGTCAAGTGGGAGATCTAAGTTCAAGTCTCTCTTGCCCATTAAACAGAGAGGGGAGTTGAATCTGGATCTCTCAAGTCAGTCCCCTAAACATTGAGGCAAAGGATATAAAGAGGTGAAGCTCCTCTGCTTCTTAGATTTTGTTTGAGAAAAGGCATAGGAGCCTAACTTGAGGAGAGAGATGTCACCTCTAAATCCTGAGCAGAGTGAAATGCCTGCTGTCAGCCCAGGGTTATGAACTTAACTCCATTTGCAGGATGCAACTTGGGTCACACCCCTCCCCTGGCCATTTTCCTTTAACTAGTTTAGGTGGCTGCATGCTCATAGATTCATAGATGTTTAGAGTTGGAAGGGACCTCAGGAGGTCATCTAGTCTACCCCCCTGCTCCAAGCAGGACCAACCCTAAACTAAATCAATGCCCAGAATACTGTGGGTCTTTTTTAACCAGTTCTTAGGTACCTTCTGTCTTCCGGCCTTGCACCGGTAGCCTGGGCACCAAATTCAGTGCCGTGCATTCCATGAGGTGGCATAGCACCTAAATAACAGTGAGTCTGTGTCCTCTTTGTTGCTCTACCCCTACTTCCATGACTAATGATGAGAATTTCAAATTGGTGAGGGAAAAAAATCATTCATTCTTTTTATCCATTAAAGTTCAAAATTTCTACTGGACTTCTCATCAATGTTTGTAAAGTTGACATTTTTCAACAGGGAAAATTGGATGAATTTTTCATGAACCACATTCCTGAAAAATTTCCATTTACTTTTATTAACATTTCAGATTTGATGAAAAAATTGGAATAACCCCCTTCCACGCCCAAAATGTCAACCCATTCCAGGGAGCTCTACACTGAGATAATGATGTATCTGTCTGAGAATATGTGGGGATTTTCATCTTTGTTGTTCTCATCTTTTTTTACTTTTCCCTTGAGATTTGAATCTTATTCCCTATGCTGTTGCACTATTTAGAGAATAGGCAAGTTATTATTTTCCCCCTTGTTATTATTTTGAAAATAATAAGCAACATATGCACCAAGGGAGATTCACTTTCCTATAGAAAGGCGTGATAGTGAGTCAAGAAAGACACTCATTTTCTGGCACTGTGTATAGAACATGAATCATACCACAAAAGAGAACAAAACAAGGTCTCCTTGCTGAGAGAATTGAAACATCGAAAGCAGGTGGGGAATTCAGACAAAGATTGTGCAAACAGTCTCCACAATATTGAGTAAAGGTATCAGATCTTGTAATCTAATACAATACTATGTCCATCATTCTTAAAGGTAACCTTTTTATTGCTTCTATGTTTCACAGTCAACAGGAAAGGGCTTACTCGAATTTACAAAGACGACGAAGAAATTTAGGTATGCAACGCCCCTTGAATTTCAATGGGGCTCAGATTTCCAAAGTTATCTAGTTGCCTAAAGAGGCAAAGGGGCCCTTTGTGGGATTCTCAAAAACCAATTTAGGCAAATTTGCAGATGACACTAAGCTGTGTGGAATTTTAGATAGGCTGGAGAGTACGGATAGAATAGAGTGTGACATAGACCAATTGGAAGATGAGGTTTATCTTGACTTTAGTAAAGCTTTTGATATGGTCTCCCACAGTATTCTTAACAGCATGCAAAAAAATATGGGTTGGATGCATGGACTATAAAACAGATAGAAAGCTGGTTAAGTCATCAGGCTCAATAGGTAGTGGTCAATGCCTCGATGTCTAGCTGGCACCTGGTCACAAGCAGCATGCTCCAAGGGTCGGTCCAGGGGCTGGTTTTGTTGAACCTCTTCATTCATGATCTGGAAGATGGGTGGATTGGACCCTCAGCAAGTTTTCAGGTGACACCAAACTGGGGGAAATGGTAGAAACACTGGAGGGCAGTGATAGGATACAGAGTGACCTAGACAAATTAGAGGATTGGGCCAAAAGAAATTTGATGAGGTTCAATAAGGACAAGTGCAGAGTCCTGCACTTAGGAAGGAAGATTCCCATGCATTGTTACAGACTAGCAACCGACAGGGCTAGGCAGCAATTCTGCAAAAAAGGACCTGGGGGTTAAAGTGGGCAAGAAGCTTGGATTGAGTCAGCAGTGTGCCCTTATTGCTAAGAAGGCTAGCAGTATATTGGCTGTATTAGTAGGAGCATTGCCCACAGATCAAGAGAAGGGATTATTCCTCCCTATTTGGCATAAGTGAGGCCATATCTGAAGTATTGTGTCTGATTTTTGGCCCTCCACTACAGGAAGAATGTGGGCAAATTGGAGAGAGTCCAGTGGAGGGCAACAAAAATGATTAGGGGGATGGAGCAGATGACTTTTAAGAAGAGGCTTAGGGAACTAGCTTTATTTCTTCTACAGAAGAGAAGAATGAGGGGGGGATTCCAGAGGGGATGGAGCTAGGCTGCGCTCAGTGGTGGCAAATAACAGAACAAGGAGCTATGGTCTCAAATCACAGTGGAGGAGGTCTAGCTTTGATAATAGGAAAAACCTTTTCACTAAGGGGATGGTGAAGCACTGGATTAGGTTACCTAGGGAGGTGGTGGAATTTCCAGCCTTAGTGATTTTTAAATCCTGGCTTGACAAAGCCCTGGCTGGGATAATTTAGTTTGGGTTGGCCCTGCTTTGAGCAGGGGCTTGGAATAGATGAGATCCTGAGGTCCTTTCCAATTCTAATCTATGATTCTGTGAATTTGGGCACTGAACTCCAAGTAAAACCATTGAACTCACAAAGAAATTATTCACTGCAATCAATTGGAGTTAGATCCAAGACCTGTTTAGGGCTTTTGTAAAAACCCACTAGGCACGTATTTGCCTTGCTGGACACCAACATAGTTTTGAAAATCTGGTCCACAGGTGCCTAACTCCCTTTAGCTTCTTTGACTTTCTTGTCCAGTCTGAGTGATGATAGCTGTTGGGGGCTGAAACCTTTTAAAAATGTAGTCACTGATTTAGGTATCTGAATTTGGCCGTGTGTGTGTGTGTGTGTGTGTGTGTGTGTGTGTGTGTGTGTGTGTG
>ML675620.1:674279-739544 GCA_007922155.1 Mesoclemmys tuberculata
TGTGTGTGTGTGTGTGTGTGTGTGTGTGTGTGTGTGTGTGTGTGTGTCTCTCTCTCTCTCTCTCTCCACTATCTAACCATCTAGCCATCCATCCATCAAGATAGGCAGCACGTTAGGTATGGAAATCCATAATGAAAAAAGAAATTGATGTCTCAAGTCTGTCTCTCTTTTGACTCTCTTTTTATAAACCAGCTGTAAGTATTATGAAAATTCATTGTTACAGTGTTGTTGTAGCCATCTTGGTCCCAGGACTTTTGCGGGATAAGGTGGGTGAGGTAATATCTTTTATTGGCCCAACTTCTGTTTGTGAGAGAGACAAACTTTCAAGCTTACAGAGAGTTGAAGACGACGACGGTCCAATAAAAGATATTATCTCATTCATCTTGTCTCATGAAAATTCATGTCAGTGGTCTTTTTCCTTGACTTAAATTGAAAGAAAAGTCTGTGCATTAAAAACTGTATATAATCCCTTTCGAGACAATGCCTTATTTTTTTACTATTTTGTAAGAGGCAATGGGGCTGACACTTTTAGGACTATCTAGTGTAAATCAGGAATAACTGTGTTGGAGTCAATTGGGTTGATTTTCCTGTCACTCACCCTGGTGTAAATCAGAGTTTCTTGTTCTCCATTACTGACATCATATTATTTTTTTTAAAATCAAGATTTTTTTTTTCCTAGAAGATCTGCTCTAGGAATTATTTTGGGGAAATTCTATGCCCTGTGTTGAACAAAAAGTCAGGCTGGATTATCACTGTGATCCCATTGGGTATTGGAATTTATGAATCTATTTGAAAAGTGTCTAAAGCAGTAAGATGCCCATATTCCACTAAGTGTCAGGAGGTAAGACACCAGATAAGATGAAAAAAACTCTGGTGGTAGCAGCTGCATCTGTGGATAAACAGAATACTTGAGTCAACTTTCATAAGGGGAGGTGGTTTACCAGGATAAGAGAGAATTAGTATACTGGAAAAATCAGACATTCAGACTGATGAGGGCCAAATAAAAGGCTAGGCGGATATAGAAATAATAACGTTGGCTATACAGGTGAAACGCCAGGCAAATGATTTTCTTGGTCAGGATTCTTGACCCAACTGTTAGACTGCTACATAGCAGGGAGAGGGGAAATTTCAATACCTATGGAATTAAATAGAAGATATTAGTTAGAAATTTAATTTATCTTTGGTTAAAATTGCCAAGTTTTCTCTCCCCTAGATGCGATCAATAGAAAACACCAAGTTGGGAAATCAAACGTATATCACAGAATTCATCCTCCTGGGATTCGGAAATCTCCCTGAACTGCAGCCCCTTCTCTTTCTGCTGTTTTTAATTAGCTATCTTGTGACAATGGCTGGGAACATCCTCATCATGGCGTTAGTTGCGGCTGATCAACAACTTCATACCCCTATGTACTTTTTCCTGGGGAACCTCTCCTGCTTGGAGACCTGCTACACCTCCACTATCCTGCCCCGGATGCTGGCCAGTCTCCTGACTGGGGACAGAACCATTTCTTTTAGGGGCTGCATTGCACAAATGTATTTCTTTGGTTCTCTGGGTGCTACTGAGTGTTACCTCCTAGCAGCCATGTCTTATGATCGGTATTTAGCGATATGTAAACCCCTGCACTATACAACCCTTATGAATAGCAGGTTCTGTCTCCAGCTAGCAGCCGGCTCTTGGATAAGTGCATTTCTGGCTATTAGCATAATCGTATTGTTGGTCTCACACTTAACTTTCTGTGGTCCCAATGAAATTGACCATTTCTTCTGTGAACTGAACCCTGTGTTAAAACTCTCCAGAACTGACACCCACCTGATGGAACTTACAGCTTTCATATTTGCATTGATTTTCACTCTCCCCCCATTTCTGTTAACCGTTATATCGTATGTTTCTATTATAGCCACCATCCTGAGAATTTCATCCACCACTGGGAAGCAAAAGGCCTTTTCTACTTGTTCCTCTCACCTCATTGTGGTTACAGGTTTCTATGGGACCCTAACAATTGTGTATGTCTTACCTAAAAATGATACCCTGAGGGACCTGAACAAAGTGTTCTCAGTCTTCTACACAGTCCTGACTCCCCTGTTCAATCCCCTCATCTATACTCTGAGGAACAAAGAGGTAAAAGAGGGCCTGAAAAAGGGAATAAGTAAATTTATGCTTTGCACGAGAATGCACACGATCTGAGCCTATGTATTAACAATAAAATGAAACTGAGAGAATCCCAATGGTCCCATTGAAATCAATGGAAGTTAGGCCAAATTATTTAGGATGAAATGAAACTGAAAGAATCATACAATATTAGAGTTGGAAGGGACCTCAGGAGGTCATCTAGTTAAACCCCCTGCTCAAAACAGGACTAACCTCAGCTAAATCATTGCACCCAGGGCTTTGTCAAGCCACAGCTTAAAAACCTCTAGAGACAGATTCCACCACCTCCCTAGATAACCTATTCCAGTGCTTCACCACCCTCTGAGTGAATTTTTTCCCCCTAATATCCAACCTACACCTCCCCCACAGCGACTTGAGACTATTGCTCCTCCTTTTGTCATCTGCTACCGTTGAGAACAGCCTTGCTCCATCCTCCCTGGAATCCCCTTTCAGGTAGTTAAAGGCTGCTATCAAATTCCCTCCATTCTTTTCTTTTGCACACTAAACAAGCCCAGTCCCCTCAGCCTCTCCTCATAAGTCTTGTGCTCCAGCCCCCTAATCATTTCTGTTGCCCTCCTCTGGATTCTCTCCAACTTGTCCACATCCTTTTTGTAGCGGGGGGGGAAGGCAAAACTGGACACAATACTCCAAATGCGGCCCCACCAATGCCAAATAGAGGGGAATAATCACTTCCCTCATTGTGCTGGGACAGTTCCTACTAATGCAGCCCAATAGGCTATTAGCCTTCTTGGCAACCAGGGCACATTGCTGAATCATATCCAGCTTCTTGTCCACTGCACTCCCCAGGTCCTTTTTTGCAGAACTGTTGCCTAGCTCGTCGGTCTCCAGTTTGTAGATGTACATGGGAGCCCATTCTAAGTGAAGGACACCGCACTTGTCCTTGTTGGACCTCATCAGATTTCTTTTGGCCCAATTCTCCAATTTGCGTAGGTCACGTTGTATCCTACCCCTACCTTCCAGGGTATCTGCTACTCCCTCTAGCTTAGTGTCATCTGCAAATTTGCTGAGAGTGCAAACTACCTCATCCTTCAGATCATTAATGAAGATTTTAAATAAAACCAGCCCCAGGACCAACCCCTGGGGCACTCCACTTGTTACTGGCTGCCAGCTAGATATCGAGCCATTGATCACTACCCATTGTGCCTGATGATCTAGCCAACTCTCTATCTATTTTATAGTCCATTCATCCAACCCATACTTCTTTAACTTGTTGGTAAGGATACTGTTGGAAACTGTATGGAAAGGTTTGCTAAAGTCAAGTTATATCATGTCCACCGCTTTTACCACATCCACAGAGCCAGTCACCTGAGACTGGTCACTCTGAGAATCTATGGTCTCATTGAAACCAATGGAAATTAGGCACCTAGGTACTATTGAGAGTCCCACTAGATGCCTAAATACCTTTACATTCTGGCCCCTGTATGCTAAATTGCTCAAAAGTAATCCAAGCCCATAGAATTCAACCCTATAAATAGAGATAATTGATTTTTTTAAGCAAAAACATTTTAATTATAGAAAGCCTTATTTTACAATACATTTTCAGGAAAAAAATTAAACATTTTTTTAAATAATTTTTTTCAGGGAAATCTGATTTTTTTCCCTTTCTCTTCCTGCCCCTTCTTTTTACTCCCTTTTCCCCTTTTCTCAGTCATGAAATGGGAAAAGAAAAAAAAGGTGGGTGTGACCATTGGAAACAATCTTACTATGGAAAGCTTACAAAGGCTGGTGGATACCAGGGATTCTCCATGTTTGTCCATGTCAGATAGCAAACTCCATTTTGAATGTAAGGCTTGTCTTTGCCTTCCAGCTGTCTTTTTACCTCCACCCTGGACAAACATGCCAAGGGCAGGTCATGCAGGGCTAACAACAGTCATTAAGCTTAGCTGATTGTGCATTCAAATGGAGCACTTGCTATGATGCAATGAATAAATCCCTCACTCACTTAAGGGGAACGAATGAGCAACTTGGCTGGAGCTGGGCCTCCAGAAAAAAATCCCTGGGAGGAAGAAGCACAGCTGTAGTAGACCAGGAAATAATTTTGCAGAGTTAGGGAGAGGTGGTGAAGAGCTTGCCAAGGATTGGGCCTAAGGAGAGAAGAAGAATTTATGTTCCTTTGTATTTTCCTGGAGTCTTTGCTTTACCCCAGAAGGGGTGGGACAGAAAGTGTCCTTGTTGGTGGGCCAAGTTGCAAAACAAATGGACTCCTAACAGGCCTGAATGGTGTAAATGACTGAGGAAAGGGCACTGCAATGGTGCTCACAACCATAAGGAGGCATGTTTGGTTGGGGAGTCACCCTTCCACAATCCCCCTTGCACAAAGGTCCTGCCACCCAGTGCAAAACCATTTTTCAAGTCTGAACTCCAGAGGTGTAGAAGATAATCACCTGGTTGGGTGCATAGGTGATGTCTATACTACAGAGGCCTGGTCCACACTTAGAAGTTAGAGCGGCCTCCCTACATCTTTCAGAGCTCTCAAACATTTCATGCCTTGAGTAGGTAGGTCAACCTAACCCCTGGTGTCGATGCAGCTAGATCAACAGAAAAATTATTCCATTAAACTAGTGACTGCCCCCCAGGAAGGTGGATTAACTACACTGAGGGAATATCCCTTCCTGCAGATGCAGTAAGTGCCTACAGTGTGGCACTATAGCATTGCCATAGCTATACTGGCAGAGACCCCTTGTGTAGATACAGCATACACTGACAGAAGGAAATTTTCTTCTGGTGTAGGAACAGCACCTCCTGAACAATGATAGCTATTCAGTGTGACAAAGCTCTTCCTCTGCTGAGGTGGGTCCAGCACTTCCTTCTGGTGGAAAGTCAGGGAACTGCTTCATCCTTTAGTGTTCTTCCCCCCTCTAGGGGAGGGTAATACAGCCTCTCTAAGATGGCTGCTCCCTGCTGGCTCCCAGTCCTGTCTCTGGTTCTCACGGGCCCTTGTCTTTCCACTGAGGCTCTTCCCCTCCAGTGAATGGCCAGTAGGGGTGGGGGGGCTCACCACCACTCAACTCCAGGCCCTAATCCAGGGACTCTACAAGTAGCAACTTCATGCTGTGGCTTCAGGAAAGCAGCTAGCTTCCCTGGGTTCCTTCCCCATTCCCTTTGGCTTAAAGTCTAAGCCCTGCTCAAACAGGGGCCCTTCCTGGCCTCCTTACTAGGGGAGGTTCTTGACCCCTGACAGCCCCTTTAGGCATGGTAGTGCTGAACCAAATATTCAGTTCTAGCTTCCCCTTCTGGCAGGGTCTTTTCCCTCAGGCCTCCAGGCCTGGGAAAGATCCTTTGCCTTCCTTAGGCAGTGTTTTTTCCTCCACTAGTTTTTGTCCCTGCAAGGTTCTCTCCTGCCAGTGTTCTGCTCCTTCTCTTAAACACTCCTGGCTCTAGACAGCATGCTCACACACTCTCTGGTAGCTCACCTCACTCCACAAGTCCAGCCATACCCTATCTCTGGAGGGGAGGCTTTTAACAAGTTCTGGGTGGGGTCTTGATTGACTCCAGTTGTGTTAATTAACCAGGAGTAAGCCCTGGTCAGCTACCAGGGGAAAAGGGACTTGCTGAGCAGGGGGTTGATAGATCTTCATTCTAGCACTCTCCCGTAGCCATCTTGTCTGACCCTGTCACAGCAGACAGAAGCTGTCTTCTGTCTACAAAGCTGTGTCTATACCAGAGGTTTTGTTCACAAAGCTACATTGCTTGGGGTGCATAGTTAAGAGAAGACCAGGGCTTTGATCACATGACAAGTCTGACTTTGGAAGGGGTCACCTGACACAGGGGAAGGGAGGTTATAAAAGAGAGAAATAGAGGGGAAATAGAGGAGGTTTAGAGATGGGCAATGAAAATGATGAGAGACCAGGAGGGACTTCTTGATGAGGAGAGACTGAAAAGATAGGGACTGTTCTGTTTAGAGAAGTGATAAATGAGAGAACTTGAAAGAGAATCTGAAAAAAATGAATGGTCTAGGGAAGATAAATCCTATGCTCTTCTTTGCCCTTCCTCACAGGCAACAAATTGAAAATGGATAAAAGGAGCTATCTTTTTATGCAACACATAACTGACATGGGGAACTCTTGGCCCCTAGTTATCATTGAAACCAGGGGTTTAGAAGGATTCAAAGAAGGGTTATACAACTGTATTGGTAATGAGAATATTAAGAGAAACATTAAACAAGATGAGCCATGTTTTTACAAATGATAAAAATGCTCTAAGCCAAACACTAATTCATTGGGGACAGGATAAACCTTTCCCTGAGGAGGTTATTTCACAATTCTTTACTAAGGAGTTTCTTACCAGACACAGGATGCTAGGCTAGGTGTGCCCCTGGTTTTAGCCAGTCTGACAAGTCCTGTGCTATTTTACTGCAATCAACTTGAACGTTAAAAGTGGTATTAGGCAATTATTTAAGAATGAGAGGTAAATTGCTAATGGACCCAAAGAAAGATTCTTTGGGTCCATTAGTTAGATGGTTAGATTAGTTAGATTAGTAAAGATTCTGTACTCACATTAGTTAGAATTTATCTTTATTTACAATAGCTGAAATGTAGGAAGGGTTCTCTGTAGCTCTGTGACATGAGAGAGAGTCCCAGAGCAGTGAAGGAAAGAATCAGGCAAATTGAAGGACTCAGAACAATGCATAATGAAAGAAATCTGCCTGTACAGAGGCTTCAATTCTCACTCATGCTCTCTCAGATTTTTCTGCTTTACGTGTCACTTTATGTATACCATTAATAAACTGCAGGTGACTTTCCAGTTGAAATTATCCTTTAATTTCATCAGTGACATTCTTAAAGACACAACTCAGGCATATGTTTCCTATTTTAAAATTGCTCAGAAGATAAACCAAATCAGGGCAGTGCGTGGTATCTGAATAGGAAGAATTTATCTGTGCACGGTCCATCAAAACTCCCATTGCCTTCAATGCAAGATGAAGTGCCTGATCTTTATTAATCCAGATTCCTCTCTGCTTATCCACTCTCTTCAAACAAAGTGCTTGCAGAATACAGCGGCAGCAAATACAATTTGCATTTCTCCATGGCATTTTCAATCCCAGTAGTAGGTCGATTTCATCATTACAAACACGCTATCATATGAACCAGAGAATTGCAGGTTTGTACTGACAGAATATTACAAAAGAAAAAGAAAGCCTTTTAATGAAGATACTGTCTAAAGCAAATAATGTTGCTTTCTGCTAGCTTTTTAAAGACTGATTAGGCTAGAGGATGCTTTAATAAAGATTTTTATTTTATGAGCAAAAAAGATCAGTTTTATAATTAAATGCAAAATATAAAATCAAGTGTGCATATCCTATGATGAGTGTAAAAAAACGCAAATGAATAAATGCATCTGCATGGTGTCAAGTGGCTTTCCTGCACACCACTTTACTGTTAGCTGCAACATTTTTGGACATCATTATCACCCTTATCTGTTAATTTTCTGATATACACATCACTGTTTGCTCTCAATAACATAAATGTGAGACTGGCCATACTGGATCAGACCAATGATCCATCTAGCTCAGGATCCTGTCTTCTGACAGTGGCTGGTGCCAGATGCTTCTCATATGCCACATCTCTAATTAATTTTGTTAGTCTTCTCTGTACTTTTTCCAATTCTTATATATCATTTGTAAGACAGGACGACCAGAGCTTCATGCAGTATTCAAGGTGTGGGCGTACCATGCATTTATATTGTGGCATTATGATATTGTCTGTCTTATTATCTATCACTTTCCTAGTGGTTCCTAGCAGTCTTAGCTTTTTTGTCTGCTGTTGCACATTGACCAGAGAACTATTCATGATGACCCCAAGAACTCTTTCTTGAGTGGTAGCAATTAATTTAGATCCCATCAATTTGCATTTATAGTTGGGATTATGTTTTGCAATATGCATTACTCTGCATTTATCAGCATTGATTTTCATCTGCCATCCTGTTGCCCAGTCACTCTGTTTTGTGAGATCTCTTTGTAACTCTTCACAGTCTGCTTTGGACTTAACTATATTGAAAGATATTTGTATCATCTGAAAACTTTTCCACCTCCCTGTTTATCCCTTTTTCCAGGTCATTTATGAATATGTTGAATAGTACTGGTCCCACTACCAGACCCTGGGTGACACCACTTTTTTACTTCTTTCCATTGTGAAAATTGACCGTTTTTCCAACCATTGTTTTTTATCTTTTAAGCAGTTACTGATCCTGATAGAACCTTTCCTCTTACCCCATTACTGCCTACTTTGCTTAAGAGCCTTTGTTGAGGGACATTGTCAAAGATTTTCTGAAAGTTGAAGTACACTATGGCCACTAGATCATCCTTCTCCACATAGAATCATAGAAATCATAGAATATTAGAGTTGGAAGGGACCTCAGGAGGTCATCTAGTCCAACCCCCTGCTCAAAGCAGGACTATCCTCAGCTAAATCATCCTGGCGAGGGTTTTGTCAAGGCTCAGCTTAAAAACCTCTAAAGATGGAGATGCCACCACCTCCCCAGGTAACCCATTCCAGTGCTTCACCACCCTCCTAGTGAAAAACTTTTTCTTAATGTCCAACCTAGAAACAAAGAGGTGAAGGTGAACTTGAGAAAAGTGGTCAGGAAGTGGTCGGCTTTGGTGAATTAATGGACTGCTGGTGAAATGAAATGGACAGCATGTGAGCTTAGCCCATCAGCTAACAGATCAGGATCTGGCCCATCTGTTTGTCAGAGGTGTGTGTTGTAACTTGCTCAAAGTGGGTGGCAGGTGATGAGGGTGTCACTTGACTGGTTATCTAAACCTGTGCGTAGAAATCAGCGTTGGAGGGAAAGACTATGACACCTCCTGGGTTACCTGAAGCGACACATGTGCTTAGATGTTTCCATGACTGATGGGATGGTCAGCAAAGATGGGATCCACCAAGGGACTTCACACCCTAAACCTCAGATTTAGGCATCTCTGCGATCAACAACACGCCCCCCACCTCCCCCACACACACTCAAGTGTCACTTCACCCTAAATTCACTAGACATCTAACTCTTTGCTGTAAGTTCCCTAAAAACCAAACTTTCTGACTCTGGACATACACATGCCGTGGTGGGCAGGGGCAGGGGAATTGAATCAGAGTCTCCTACATCTTGGGTAATTTCCTTAACCAAGGGTGCTACAAGCTATAAAAGAGAGCTCCTCCCCCACTGGCTGTTTTGTGTTTCCTGTTTGTGGATTGCCTGTGGACAAAAGCACCTCCCTGCAGTCCAGATTTTGGTGCCTGTCGCTTTTAGAGGGGCATGATTTGGAACACACTCCTCTTCTCAGAATCTGGTCCTGGTCATAGGAAGTGACTCTCAGCCTAGGTGCTGGCTTTGGTGGATTCCATTCCCCATCTCTCCCTACACATCGCATAGCGTGAGCCAGCAACTGCTTGTTGCCAGCTGTGGTACCAGATTTGCCTGTCACCTTGGGGTATGCTCATTTATGAGCGCTACTTTCCTGGAAGAGGGGGTGTGATTCTATTAATGTGTTGCTTGTGTTACTTGTGTGTTCATATGGCTACAAGTCCCCTCCACATGGAGCTATCCTGCAGGACCTAACGTTTTCAGGACTGGGTTCCTCCAGCCCCAGATTCAAATAAACCCCCCACAGATACACACACACACACACACACACACACACACACACACACACACACACATTCCAGGTTAACCGAGTGCGTCTGAGCAGACCGGGCTATCAGCACTCTCTGCTGACCCTTTATATGTCCCTGAAATCAGCAGGCTGGGTGACACAGCACTTTCTGCGGCCACCCTTATATGCCTCTGTGCATCACACCAGAAGAGAGCGCATTTCTGAGCAGGCTGGGTCCAAACTGCACTTTTAGCTGCCACCCTTATATGTCCCTGGACTCAGCAGGCTAGGCAGAGCAGCACTTCTCAGCTGCCCCTCACCTCTCTACAGTTGTTCTGGCAGTAACCCCTTTGATGAGCAAACCCCACAGGATTTTTGGGCACTCCAGGGATCTTTGGCTTAGGTAAAAGAAGCGTTGCTGCAGAGAAAGATGGGGAAGCCAAGAACACAAAGGAGCAAATGAAGTTTGGAGAGAGAGAAACTGGCAACCAGCGTGATTATAAGAATTATTTTATTGCCAGATACATAAAATTTATCATGCTAATGGCAATGCTATACAAGGAGAGAAAAACAATCAAACACTTACTATATTATGCAATTTCAGTTGGGATATTGGAGAAAGCCAAGTAGAAAGTTATACTGGAACTAAAAAAGAAATAGAGTGTTGGGGAAAGACTGGGGGGGGAGGACTCTTACCACTCTGTGCAGCTCAAAGATTCCTAGGAGACAGGCTGTTCAGTTTAGGGTCTGGAGTGCTTGAGATGGGCAGAGCGCCCTGATACGATCAGTCAGGAAAAGGTGAAGTCTCAGTGGAGCTGATGCAGCAATTGGATCCAGGCATCAAACCAGAGGTTTGAACTTGGGTAGGGTTTTTGTAGGGAAGAAACAATGGTACAAGGGAGAACACTAGGCTTCTTTATGGGTAAACAGTGACTCAAGGGAGTATCCCAGAGTGGTTTTGTTTATGCTGGACAATGGGAGCTGATCGTTCCTGACTATGGGCAGTGTCCTTCAAGGGAGCTCACAATGCAATCGGGCAGATTCAGTACGTTGGATATCAATAACTAGAATGTTCTGATAACTTTGGAGCTGGGTGTGTGCAGATGCAGGTTCATTAACAACAGGAGAAGAGATCTCCCATCATGCAGTGTGTCCCTGCCTTGCCAATCCCAGAATTCAGTGCGGTTCCTGCTTTGGAGCTTAGTTCTCCATTTGATATGATAATTATTGTTCCATCTTTGATGTAGATGAGGCTTCTGATCTCCATTTGATGTGCTAATCAAGATGTCTCCTTTTTACATCTTTGATGTAGATGAGGCTAGGGGAATTGCCTTAATCCTATCACCCTTGTTTGGAGGGGTTTAGGTGTGTCTCCCACTGCTTTTTCACTGCTTTTGGTTTCTGGTTCAAGCAGAGGCTGGGGGAGGGGGCTTCAGGTGAGCCAGAGAAAGTAGGGGTTTTGCACCTGGTTCCCCAAGATCACAGAGCTGACAAGTAACAACCGGCAGAAGGCACAGGGTGCATAAAGGGTACAAGTATCCCCTGCGTCTACAATCAACAAAGTAGTTTGCCAAACGGTCCCATGGAAGGTCACTCCAGAAAGCCTGAGTCACATTGGCCATCGTAAACATTGTGAGTTATACGAAGATGTCGATAAACACGTTTCTTCAGGCGGATGTGCTATCAGTTGAACACGTGCATTGAGTGTTGCATGGTTCACAGCGGAGTGCCATATACAGTCAGCTGAATGCCAGTGAAGAGATTGTAAAATCTTCAGCGACAGGGAGTTTTAGAATATAGGATCTATTTACAAGCAAAGACCATGGACTTTGGGACTATAATAGTATACGCACAGAAACTTACTCTGCATTCTTCACTTAGGGGCATAAGCTGGCACTTTGTTCATGAAAAAAAGATCACAGTCAGCCTGGAAGTCAAATGTGGAAAGAAGAACTTTGGGTGAGCTAAACTTCATGGGCAGGTTGGCCTCGTGTTAGTTAAGTGTCGGGTCCAATATGTGTCTCGAGATTTTATTGTCTGGGTTACACTTTGTTTCCAACACTTCTGCTGGCTAGTGTTTCAAGAACAATTAGAGGCCCAAGTTACCAAGTGCTAGGGTACCAGGAAGTTCTCCAGTTCATGAAGGTCCTCTCAATCTCTGGTCTGGTATTCTCCAAAATGGACCTTGTTCACTTGGTTTTTTATACGTTAATTTATCTGTCAAATTTATGTCATGAATATTACATTACATACTCATTAGCTTTCTTCCAGTTATACTTTGACACAAATGTCCATATGTTATTTTTTATTCTCCATTCTATGCTATTATAAAGTATTAGCATTCCCTCACTATTACCACAAGGTTAAATTAACAAAATGTAATCCTTATTTTTACCATTCAGCTATTTATTTATCTTTGGATGTCATAGCTCAAAACCCATGTATCTTCCAAAATAATTTATTAACCTTTATTTTTTATTTGAGTAGGAAAGTTATGGGGAACAAGATGACCATCTTGCCAGCACATTTTCTAAACATGAGTTTCCAAGGCCGTTTCTGACTTCTTTGCTCCAAGCTTAACCAGCCTTGTCAGCGTTTTTGTCTTCTGAATTTTAAGGAGTGCTTTTTCAGTTATGGCCAAGGTATTTAATTGTTCCCTAGCCTCTGTTTGACAGAAGATGGAAATGGATGGCAGGGGATGGATCACTTGATGATTACCTGTTCTGTTCATTCTTTCTGAAGCTCCTGGCATTGGTCACTGTCAGGAGACAGGATTCTGAGCTAGGTCGACTATTGGTTTGATCCAGCATGGCCATTCTTCTATTCTTATGTTCTCCAACACACACAAAAATCTGCAGTAAGGTGTTTTAGCCAGGTGACCACAAAGCTCACCACATACAACTGAATAGTGCTCAGTGAATGGGAGTTTAGCATCTGGGGAAGCTGAGAGGGAGGATCTCTGGGATAGAATCAGAACCCTGATAGAGTGTGTGCTCCAGAAGTCGGACCACAGCACAGGCCCACTAAGGAGGACACCTCAGTGACTTTATAAACAACACAGAGTGGAGCCACAACACAGCCTGGCCTAGCAGACGACAGCTCGCTCTGCCTCTTTGGCCCTGCAGTAAGCGATAAATGCAAGTGGCCCTGCTTTGCCCCCAAAAAAGTATCCCTTACAGATCTGAGGGCCCTGAACTTTCAGACAGTTGCTTGAAATCTGATATTCTACAGTGTGTGCCGCTGGCATCTCCTTGGCACTGGATGAAAAAAGAGCAGCTATGCTACTGATGACCAATACGGGCAGAAGAAGTGGAGGCAGGAAGGGACAGCTATACTGGATAGTGGACACTGGGAGCAGCAGAGGGTGAAGGATATGGAAATGAATTAATTTATTTTCGTTTACAGGTGCTCAAACTCTGTTGATATACGTTGACTATGTGTGAACTGGGCCTGCTTGACAGAAAGGAGGATGAATTCCATTGACGCAGGTAGGTTTACACTTTACAGTCTTCTTAATTAATTGGAATGGAAAATTAAATTGTAAGATTTTTTGTGAATGAATGTGAATATCTGGGCGGGAAAATGAATGGCTTAACATGACAAGTGCAAAGACAGGTGAAACAAGCTGTACGAGCTGGGAAATTATTGTTTTTTTCGATGGTGTATGTGCAAGGCACCTTATTTTCAGTTTTTATTTGTTAAAAAATTCCTTGGAATTTATATGTGTTCGTATTTTTTTTTAAAGCATGAAAATATCAATGGAAAATTTAACTTCCATTTCTGGATAAATAATTAAATTCATATTGGGGGAGAGAAGGGGACAGAAAAAAACAACAAATAGAGAAGTAAGAATATTGAAAGTAAAAGTGGTTTAATGCTGGGGTTTATTTAATGAACTGTACACTAACACTACATAAACATATGTATTTTCTGAGTGTGTATCTTCTACAACATCACATTTACACTTGGACTAATTTATTATTAATATAAGCACATCTACCTAGTTTAACATACTGGAGTTTAACATAATTAGTATTTTCGTGTGCTTGTCTTTTCCAAAATTAGGGTGAAAATTGGTAAAATTTGGCTTTTGGAGATTTTCAGAAAAAACTGGTAAAAAGTGAAAAAGAAGGACCTTTGCAAGTGTGAGAGTGATATTATTTATGCACGTTCATATCGTCTGTGAGGGTCTTTACGTATGAACCTGCATCTGTGGAATATGCTGGTGTGTAAATGCATTGTGTATTTCTGCATGTGTATCTCTCCGTCTCTCTTCCTGTGCCTGCACGTGTCAGTGTGAGTGTGTTGGGAAATGAAGGCCTGGTTAGTATTTGTGTGTGACTGCTCTGTGCATGTGCGTTGTGATTTGCTTTGTGACAGGCAGCGAGCGGCGAACCCTCAGCTGGGGTTAATGCGGACTGCCAAGTTAGCTGGTGAAAAGAAGTGTGAGGATCTAGGCCAATATCCCAAATGCCTCCCTGATTTCTTCCCTGTACCACTGATGTCCAAGCTGCCACACTGCAACTGCCTGATGTTAAATGCACCACTGCTTTGCTGGCAGCAACTGTATATTGTCACCATGTTAGAGCTTTGTCCAGGCCTCTCTGTGAATCCTTTGGTTTCGGTCTAATTCATAGCCTCAACAGGTCTAAATGAAGCTCCATGGATTTCAGGATCTGTGCCAAAAAAGTTCAGCTTCAAACACCCCCAATAGACATGGTGAGCGTCAGAATCCAGAACTGAATGGCACAGCCCTGGTCAGTCGCTAGGTATTAGCTGGACAAAACCACCGTCCCATAGTCCACACTGGCAGGTGCAGAAGCAACATTAAGGGACAATAGACACGAAGGGTAAACAAACTTCTGGGTTTTGACCCAGAGAAATGAGCACATTGGGGTACTTATGGGACACACTGCCTGACTGCATCCCCACTGATTTACCTAGTCATCTCTTTACCCAGCTACCCATTCATCCATCTTACTGTCCGTCTGTATAATCATCTGTCCATCAACCTCACTGTCTCTTTTTATGTCTGCCCCCCACTATTTGTCCCTCCACTTATCTGCCTCTTCGTCTGGCTAATTCTTCTGTGAATCTGCCTTGACAGCTGTTCATCTGTCTAATTATCTCTCCATCCTCCCGGCTAAATGTGTTTATGCTCCCGCTATCTATCTATTGCTAATGGCAATCCATCTCTCTGGCAAGTGGACATCAGCGGGCAGGGCTGCCGAGTGGTACATGTCACAGGCACTACATTATTTGGTAGCTAATGAATATTCCTTCTTGCTCTGTGGGCTGCTAATTTCACAGGCAAAGCAGGTGGGAATTGGAGCGGACAAGAGGCTTGCTGTGTGACTGTAACACTCTGCTAAGGACAGCGGTGGCAAGGGGTTTACGAAACGCTACCTTGTTGCCAGGTGGCTGATTAGAGGAGTGGTAATGAACGGTCTATCCATGGTGCATAATTGCTTGACCATAAGGATGCAGCTGTCTTTACAGATCTGATCACAGATCCATTGTGACAGATCCTCAGTTTGAAGGAACCCAGATCAATTTAATTTGGAACATGTTAGTACCACTGCACTTCGCTTAGATAAAAATAAGTCAATCCCCGCTGTAAAAAAAATCTGCTTCATTATGTGCTTGTTAATAACATGCCCATTAACAACACAGCTACTAAGAAGAAATCTCTCCAACTAGGCAGGCGGCACCTGTGACTCTACAGAGATTTAAAGGAGGACACACAGGTCATTAAAATTTCACATGACTTAATCAGCAGTTTGACAAATGTTAAACCCAGCCGAGACCTGGGCACTACCTGGACATTTAACAAACCTCTCAAGGAATTTCGGGCCAGTGGCAGAAACAAAGTTACTTGTCGGTATTAATGGGTCCCGTGGAGGGCCATTGGAATAGAAAAGCTATTGGGAAATGCAAGTCTCAGTGGAAGTCCCATTGCGGCTGATTAGGAGAGAAAGTCAGAGGCGTGGATTAAAGTTGGACAAAGGAAGGGACGGATCCGTTGCTATGTCAAGTAGCCCTGGATGGTTTAAGTGAATGGTCAAGCTGTTCATTCCCAGCCCCTGTGAATGGTGATCCCTTCCTTCGTCAATTCCATCAGGACCCCGGGGAAGGAAAGAGCTGGCTGCAAAGAAACTGCCATGGAAACAAACCTCAGATTCCCACTAGGTTAGCAAAGGCAGCATGGCCCAGGTAGGGTGAGCAAAAGGCATTTCCAGATTCCTAGGCCTCAATGACAGAGCTAAGCCAGTGTACTTGGGTTGTGACAGGCATGGCCATCTCACCCAAACTCCAGCTCTGCCACGGCCCTCAGTCCTAGCCCACAGACCTTTCTGTTGTCCCATCTCTGGGTTCACACACACACAGCAGCGATGATGCATGGCAATCGCGACCCGCAGCCCCCTGCTATTCCAGCCCTGGTCTCCCCACACACACAGCTTCAATCCTGACCTGCTGCCCCCTGGCTTCCACCCCCCCCAGTTCTGTCATTGCCCTTAAGTCCTGATCTGCAGCCCCCTGCTAACCCAGTCCCGGGCTCCTCCGCTCCTCCTCATCTCTGCTGAAGCCCATTCGTCCAGACCCACAATCCCTCAGCTGTCACAGGATTGGCTCCTTTCACCGCTTTGGTGACATGGCTCCATCCTGACTTACATCACCCCTACTATTCCTGTCCCCAACCTGCTCCCCAGCTTGGCCAAAGCATCACAACACAGCTGCCACCCCTCAGTCATTGCTGTCCTACCCCAAACACACAACACTGACAATGATCCTTGGTCCTGATCCTCTGCTAGTCAAGTTCACACACACACACACACACAGAGGGGCTGATTCCCACCACCAAGACATACCCAGTGATTCCTGAACAGAGACGAAAGCTGATCTTGGGTTTAAGCTGCATATGAGTCAGCAGTGGGCCCTTATTGCCAAGAAGCCAAGTGGCATATTGTAGAAGTGTATTAGTAGAAGAGGAGCATTTCCAGCAGATCATGGGAAGTGATTATTCCCCTCTATTTGGCAGTGGTGGGGCCACATTTGGAGTATTGTGTCCAGTGTTGGGCCCCCCACTACAGGAAGGATGTGGACAATTGGAAAGAGTCCAGCGGAGGGCAACCGAAATGATAAGGGGGCTGGACCACAAGACTTATAAGGAGAGGCGGAAGGAACTAGGCCTGTTTAGTCAGCACAAGAGAAGAATGAGGGGGGATTTGATAGCGCCTTCAACTACCTGAAGTCGGGTTCCAGGGAGGATGGAGCTAGGCTGTTCTCAGCAGTGGTAGATGACAAAACTAGGAGCTGGTGCCAATGGGCTCCTTGTGGGACTTGACATAAATCACTTAAGCTTCCCTGTGCCTCAGTTTCCCCTGTGTAAAACGATCTCACAAGGATATTAAAGTCTGTTCATGACTGTGAGATGGTCAGACACTACATGGATGAGGCCTATATAAACACCTAAAACTTATAGATGGCTAAATCCTCAGATGTTGCAAATTCACCTTTCTAGTTCATCTGTTCCTCTCCATTTAACATGGGCATAATCCCCTCTCCCTTCTTCACATGAATGGCGGGTTACATTTATCGTTGGTTGTGCTATGCTCAGACTCTGCCGTGACTTGGAAGCATTTAGCTACCTAGATAGACATTGTAAGCCCAAACAATGGGCCCCAAACCCAACCCATATCAAAGACCAATCTTTCATTGGCCCCAGTCTTAGACGGACTGGGCCTATTTGCTGATGAATATAGAGAATACAAAGACAAGTCTCTGTGGGTGCAAGGGACACTGTGATCCCATCCAAATTTCAAGTGTCCCAACTTGCCTAATGAGCTGTTTTGGTTTAGTAAGTTTAGATCAGGACTTTAAGGCCAGAAGGGACCATTATGATCATCTAGTCTGACCCCCTGCACAATGCAGGCCACAGAACCTCACCTACCCCCTCCCGTCATAGACCCATAACCTCTGGTTGAGTTATTGAAATCCCCGGTTCTTGATTTAAAGACTTCCAGTTACAGAGAATCCATCATTTCCTCTAGTTCAAACCAGCAAGTTACCCATGTCCTGGGCTGCAAAGCAAGGCAATAAACCCTCAAGGTCTCTGCCAATCTGACCTGGGGGGAAATTTCTTTTCAACCTCAACTATGGTGATGAGTTAGCCTCTGAGCATGTGGGCAAGACCCACCAGCCGGACAACTGGGAAAGAGCACAGAGGCCTGCTCATGTAGTGTCTTATCTCCAGCTATCAGAACTATTTGCTACTTTCTGTCACAGACAAGCCATGTCCATCTTGACTGGCAGATGGGAAGCATTTGGAAATGGATCATGATATAAAAGTAAAAAGAAGAGACTGTGAATATGGCTCATACCAAAGAAATTCTGTTCTCTTTCTATGACCAGTATAGAGCAGCAAAGGGTAAGAAGTGAGAAGGAAGCAGCATTAACATAAATGGATGGAAGGAGATAATAATTTACAGATTTTTAGGCTAGAAGGAAACACATTTAACCTCTTGTTTATCACAGGCCATAGGACTTCTGTGAATTAATTCCTGCCTCGATCCAATAGTTGGGATTCAACTAGCGCAGATCTTACAAAAACACATTCAGAAAGAGGCAGCTCCTCTGTGAAATAACAATGATGAATCTGAACAAAACACATTAAACCACACATTACTATTGTTATTATTATTACCACATTCTGCTCTTGATAGCCATCTAGTGAGTGAGGGAAGGGAAACTGAAGCACAGAGAAAGGAAGTGGTTTGCCCAAGGTCACATAGCCCATCAGTGGCTGCACCAGGATAAAAGACCAGGGATCCTGGGACAAATGTTAGTTTAGATTATAATTCCTTTGAATTTGGTGGTATTGGAATGAAATTTAACAGGTGTGTTTATATCATCATCTTGCATTACTATGGCACCGAGATGCTCTAGTCAAGTCCCAGGCCTTGTTGTGCTGGGTGCTGTACAAACACATAGTGAGGAACAGCTCATGCACAAAAGAGTGTATAATGAAACTTGGAAAGATTAGAGTTTTAGCAGCAATGTGGATAAAGATTGAATGCTCCATACACGCACACATGGACAAAAAATATTTC
The DNA here is from genome assembly GCA_007922155.1 of Mesoclemmys tuberculata. Lineage (NCBI taxonomy): Eukaryota > Metazoa > Chordata > Testudines > Chelidae > Mesoclemmys > Mesoclemmys tuberculata. Next base: position 693,145 of record ML675620.1, read on the forward strand.
CATCGATGATAATCAAAATGTACAGCTAGGCAAAATAAGAAAAATGCGGTTAAGAACTTATTAGAGTTTGATTAAAGACAATTTAGTTTGTATATTTTGGCATGTGTTGTTGACAATTGGTGTTTTTCTTGTTTTTAAATAATTATTTTCTAACTTCTCCCCCAGTTTTGGACCTCCTGCATAGTTTCCTGAAACCGTGAAAGTGTAAAAATCGATAGAGACTGCAAAAAGTGATTACAAATATCCATCAGTATTGTCTGCTGAAGTTTTAAATCAACTTCTGCAAAGCCTACTTATAATGGAAATAGACAAGACAGACAAAGGGTGGGAGGGAAACAAAAGCCCGGATAAGTTAATATTACTCATTAGTTTAATGAAGTCATTTAAACATATGAGGAGTGATGGGAAATGTCATGCTTTCATAGATTTTATAGTGTTTCAGGCCAGAAGGACAACTAGATTATCTAGGCTGACCTCCTCCTGTATAATACCAGACATTACATTTCACCCAGACCCCCTCCATGGAACCGAGTAAAAGTTGTGGGCTGAATATTTTATTTGTGAAAAAATGCAATTTCATTTAGCCCAAACTGTCCACAAATTTTACACAAATTTGCCAAATAGTTTTTGACAATTTTTCTTGGGCTGGGGGTGAACTTAGACACCTTTCAGAAAACAGCAGTGTCCTTCTCATAACCTTTAACCCAATGGTTAGGACGCTCCCCTGGAATGTGGAAGATCCAGGTTTCATTCCTCCCACTGTGCCAGGGTTGGGACATGGGCAGCCTGTGGCAGTCAGGCGATGAGTTGGGAGCAAACCATATTGGAATGCCAGGAGGTCCGGGGCAGGCACCAAGTTGCAGGTAGCAGGCAAACAGCAGAGTAGGGGTTGAGCCAGGTTAGGATATCAGGAAGTTAGGGTAAGGCGCCAGCAAGCAAATAGCAAAGTCCAGGCCAAATCAGGATCAGAAGCTAAACTCTAAGGTCTACAGCAAGCAGAGGGGGGCAGACAGTCTGTATTGCAGCTCAGACAGCCGCCCATCATTGCTCCCTAATGTAAATACTAGTAACAGCCAATCAGTGGGCTGTGAGGGGCTGCCAGTCAGGCTCTGCTGTGTGGGACTTCCTGCTGAGCTGAGCTCCACAGGGTCCTCCAGCAGAAACATCACACTTAGCTTTTGATGGCGATATGAAAGCATCTGGTCTCAGGTTCTGGACCTACAGGTTCTTCCAACCTGTGCTTGATGTGAAGGCAAAATAAGTCTCTCCCCAGTTTTTTCGCCCATAACTAGTCCATGAATTCGTTGAGATGATTATTTCAATTGACCTTTTAAGTATGTCTCTGATTCACTTCTTTCCAAGATAGAATCTCCCACCCTGTAGATAGTAGCCTGCATTCTTGATTCCCAGATGTATTACCTGGCATCTGGCTGTGTAGGACTGTGAGCATTTAACCAGGTCCTTCAGATCTCTCTCTAACAGTAATCTCTCATCCTCGTTATTTACTATGCCACCCACCTTTGTGTTATCTCCAAGCTTCACCAGAAAAGATTTCATATCCTCATTTAGTTGCACCAAAGACAACGAGACAGCCTCAAGTACCTATATAAAGCAGATAAAAATAAAGAGGTACCCACAGTGAGATGTGATGCACAAGTGGAGAAGGACTTGCTTCTGCCCTGTATTGCCCGGATTCTCAGGATGGCTGAGATGATGTAGAAATAACAGACGAGGATGATTAGAAATGAGCTTGTTCCTATGATAGTGCTAGAAATGAGGACCACTGTCTTATTGAGGAAGGTGTCTGTGAGAGACATAAATGGTCAGTGCAGGATATTGCAGCTAATCCTTTTTGGCTCACCATAAGTCTAAGCAATTCAAGGAGAATGCATTCACCAGTGCCTTCAGACACCCAGTGATCCGAGAACCAATGGCCATCTGAATTTAGGCCTGGTCTACGCTTGCCACGAAATTGGACTTCCTAAATTCTAACGAACACGGTGTCCCCACTATGCTGCGCTGACAGGAAGGGCCCTCCCATTGACACAGCATTACTCTTTTTCCAGGGGTGGATTTATTCAGTTGACTTATGGATCGATTGAGCAGATCTCCACTTCTGCTCAGTCGATCCCAAAGAATCAAACCAGCGGCACCAAACTTACTGCCTTGAGTGAAAACCTACCCACAGACAGCTCTGTTCATGAACTCTATGTAACATAAGAAATGGCATATAGACACACATCAGTCATAAGCCATTGCAGAGAGAATGTGATGCTAGATAGATAGATAGATAGATCTCTGTCTGGAGAAGCAAACCATGGCAGGAATCTACACTTGGAATCGAGCAAACTCTCTCTGGGGTTAAATTTTTAATAATATTGCAGCCTGGAGCTTAAATTCCATCTATCCATTCTGGCATCTAGCATCGTTCACCTCCCTGTCCTGATCAGTTCAGACCAGGCCCTTTTAGAACATGACCCTGTGGAAATAACTGGATATTTATATTTGAAAAAGAAAATCTCTATATTTGGCTGTCTCCCTCTTCTCCGCCTTCAGAATTTGGTTTGCTTTCTTAGGGCTTGATTCTCAAACACTTCCACACTTGAGTAACTTGGTGTTGTCTGGCAGCGTTCAGGGCAACTGCACCTGTGTTCCCCTTCTATGGGCCAGCAAGGGCACCCACGCTAGGCTCCTTGATTCCCAGCGTCACCTCTCTGGAGTGGAAAAATATGTTTCTCTCCTGCATTACCCCAGGGTATTTCCAGGCCACACAGTTCCCTGCCTAACTTTGAATTCTTCAGCCATACAGACTGTCTCAATAGGCCTGCTTTGGATGACTGCTTCTTCTCCTCAGAGTCTATAACCATCACAACTGCCCACAGTACAGACAGAACAGACCTCCCTCTAAGAAAGCACAGTTATTCTTAAGGTAAAATAACTACAGAGAAAACACATTAAAACAATACAAGAACCCACACATATGCTAATAAGTCTACCACAGATCACCCCCAGCGCCAGGAAGGGCACTGGCGAGTGATCAGTCCTTCAACCTGCACACGTTTGTTTGTTTTTCCAGTGGTTGCAAGTTCATAACAGCTGTTATCTCAGGACAAGCACACCCATGAACCTGCAAGTCACTGTTTTATCCAGCATAGGCATCTGATCTGGTCCTCATGTGACAGATGATCAGCAGACTGAGTTTTTCTGAGGACACAGCTACAGGGTCAACGGGCCTGAGGCCTGAAGGCTTGCTGATACAAGTCAAATTGACTTATTTGTGCACAGTAGCAGGGGTTTGGGCTTAACCCTGAATCTGATGCTAGGGTACCTATGCAGTGTAAACACCCTCCTGATACCTACAACACACTTATCTGTCTATGGCAGACATGTATATAACCTTCCTTGATCCTTCCTATGATCTGAGCACCTCACCGTCTTCAGTTACTTTATCTTCCCAGCACTTCTGTGAGATAGGGAGTTATCATTACACCCATTATATGGATGGGAAACTGATGCACAGAGAGATTAAGGGCCATATTTTTGAAGGTGTTCAAAGCTGTTTAGGCATAAAGTGCCTAGGTGCCTAGTGAGATTTTCAAAAGTGCCTGGGGATGAGAGTTTTAAAGGTATTTAGCTGCCCAAGTGCTTTTAAAAATCCCACTAGGCCCTAGGTTCTTAAATCTCATTGTTTTCAAATGAAGCTTTAAAAACCCCAACCAGGCACCTACCTGCACCTTCAGGCACCTAAATAAAAATCTGTCCCGACATAACTTGCTGAACTTCACATGGGGGTCATAGGGCAGAGCCAGGAATGGTCCTTATGTCTCCCAAGCATCAAGCTAGCTCTCTAATGCTCCTACCACCCTTCCTGTCCTACAACACCATCTGTGAATTCACTCTGCATTATGAAGAATGAGTGAGTGGGGATTAGCCAGTGGACAAAGCGGGTTGGGTAATATTTCCCTTGTTTGACTCTCTCTCCTGCAAAGCAAACTCCCTCTGAGTCAGCATTTCACTTAAAATATTACATGTTGGTCCAAGAACATTTATACACGTAAAGCCCAGTCAGCTGCCTAAGTAGCAGGGGAATGCAAACTCTGTTCTGCTGGGCTGCATGGCAGAAAGACTTTCAGAGAGCAGCTGGGTGTGTGGGTGGAGGCAGAGTTAGTTTGAAGTCAGATCTTTTCTTACCCACCCATGGCAAAGTCAATGTGTAAAACCAGAGAATGACAATCTAGGAGACAAGCTTCCAATCCCCACATTTCTCTTTAGAGACACTAGCTCATGTTTTAACATTCTGGCTGGGTGCTGCTGAATCTGTTCCAACTCAAAGAGGATTACCACAGTTCAGGGCAACTGCACCTGTGTTCCCCCTCTGTGGTTCCTTGAGGGCTCCCAGCTGTCACTTTTCTTGGGCAGAGACCCACATCCCAATCCCTCATGGCCAAGGGTTTTTCCAGATTGCTCTGTACCTTGTCTACACTGTGATATCCCTGGCAAGCCAGACTGCCCAAACAGGCCTGCCTCTGTGCTTCGCTTCCTCTCCAAAGGCTGATGAACAACATCACTGCCAGCAGTAATAAGTTACCACACCTCTTTCTAAGCAGGCACATTTATTCTTAAGGTGACAGCATTACAAAGAAAACACATTAAAAATCAAATTTCCTATACAGATGCTCAAAGCTCACCCATCAGTGGGGCATCAGTAGGCCAAAGTCCGTCCAACCCACAATTGGAACCCAGGGTTTCCTACAGTATTCTTATCAGCAAATTACAGAAGTATGGGTTGGATGAATGGACTATAAAGTGGATAGAAAATTGGCTGGATCATCGGGCTCAGCGGGTGGTGATCAAAGCCACACTGTCTACTTGGCAGCTGGTTACAAGCGAAGTGCTGCAGAGATCGGTGCTGGAGGCGGTTTTGTTCAATATCTTCATTAATGATCTGCAGGATGTGGTGGATTGCACCCTCTGCAAGTCTGCAGATGACACTAAAATGGTGGGAGTGGTAGATATGCTGGAGGGCAGGGATTAGGCTACAGAGTGACATAAACAAATTGGAGGATTAGGCCAAAAACAATCTTTCAGAAAATTAAAGGCTGCTAACAATTTCCCCTTCATTCTTCTCTTCTGTAGACTAAACAAGCCTAGTTCCCTCAGCCTCTCCTCAGAAGTTTTGTGCTCCAGCCTCCTAATCATTTCTGTGCATCTTTATTACCTAGTTAATGAACATCACTAACGCGACTTGAGTATATTTTCCCCAGAGCCATTTTCACTTCTTTATTTTTCAGGCTGTAGATGATGGGGTTTAACATGGGAGTTAAGATGCTATACTGGATGGAAAAGAGTTCATTTAGAACCATGGAGGATTCTGCCCTGGGTTTCATATACTGGAAGAGAGCCGTGAGGTACAACAAACCCACCACAGTGAGGTGGGAGCTGCAGGTGGAGAAAGCTTTTCGCCTACCTTCTGCAGAGCGTATCCTCAGGATGGTGGAGATTATGTGAATGTAAGAGACCAAAATGGGGACGAAGGAGCTCAATCCAAATATCACAACGGACATAAGAAGAACCACTTCATTGGTGAAGGTCTCGGTGCAGGACAGAGCTAGCAGCAAAGGAAGTTCACAGCTGAAATGGTTGACTTCATTGGGTCCGCAAAAGCTTACGTTTAATAGAAAAAGAGTATTGATGAGTGCAAACAAAATGCTCATTGTCCAGGCACCAGCCACCAGTTGACTGCAGACTCGCTTGTTCATGATGTTCACATAGTGCAGGGGGTCACATATGGCAGCATGTCGGTCATAAGCCATCACTGAAAGCATGAACCCTTCAGTACACCCTGACATGATAATAAGGAAAATCTGTGCAAAGCAGCCAAAGACAGAAATAGTTTTCTGCTTTGATAGGAAGTTCTCCAGCATCTTGGGAATGGTGACGGAGGAATAGAGGATATCAAGAAAGGACAGGTAGAAGAGGAAGAAGTACATGGGTGTGTTAAGTTGGGAATCAGTCCTTATGGCCAGCATAATCAGCATATTCCCCACCAGGGTAAATAAGTAAATAATTAAAAACACCAGGAAGAGGAAAATCTGGAGTTGTGGGTCATTGGAAAGTCCCAAGAGAATAAACTCAGTCACATTGTTTTGACTTTCCATTGGCTGTTATAGATACAGTGATGACCTGTGAGGATGGGAAAAAATAAAATGAAATTAATTGACATCTGATGGGGTTGATCTGTGCTATAAGAAATGACCAAATGTGACAATGTGTATGCATGTGCTATCAAAGGCAATTGGACATTTTAGCACGGGTGGTAATGATTTACAGTACCACATTTCAGCTGGGTCGGTCTTAGAGCTTTCCATACTATGCATCACTTCCTAAGGCCTCATCTACACTGCTGTATTGGGTCAATGGGAGATAGACAAGCTACATACTGTAGAATGCATCTCACCCGTCAACTTACTTATGCTCCCTTACTGCGGCATCTTCACTGCGCTGCGCCGATGAGAAATCCTCTCTGGTTGATGCAGATTTACTCTCTTCCAGAGGGGTGGTGTTACTGCGTCAAATGGTGAGCACTTCCGGGATCGATTGAGCAAGTCTCCACTGGCCACTCAATCAATCCTGCTACGTCAATCTGTGAAATACGACACAGCAAAATCAGTGTAGATTCAACTTTCATTCTGGACACCTCCCAATTATGGTTCACAATTTCTGATCGTAAAGATTCCCTGAATTGGAAGAACCCTTGTATTGCAGTCGCTTCTCAGAGCCTCGGTCTTGGACCACTGTCCGTTGTGCAAAATGCTGTGCAAACTCAGAACAAAGGGACAGTACCTGCCCCAAGGAGCTTTGTTCTACCCTCTCATTTGGCATCTGTGCTTTTTATTCAATGGTCTACAGTTTAGAACGTATATTAATTTCTCACATTGCAGCTTGCTGTTGGGCTTCTTGTATGTGACAAGTCAGGAAAATGTCTGTATTGTTTCTTACTAAGATTATGTATGACTCTGTTTCCTGGACAGTTTGGTGTTATCTGTCTGAATGCATGAAGTCTAATCAAAGGAGGCTGTAATAAAGGGGGTGGGATGCTAAGGAAGGGCATAATAATGGCCCAGATATAGAACATGCCTTCAAACTCCATTACTAGGTTTATACTCATCTGGAGGGACCCAAACAGCCTCTATCCTGGCAACAGGTCTGTTTGGCCAAGGTTGAGAAGAGAGAGGTCAAAAGACACTGATACAAAGGTGCCGCTGCCATAAAGGGAGCGGCGGGAAGGAATGGTCAGCATTCTGAAAGCTGGTGGATGGACAGACAGACTGAGAGTCTGGAACTTCATCCAGAAAGAACAGAAGACAGCAAGCCTGGGTCATGTATCTCCAGAAGCCACAGGGGGATGCAAAGTGTAGGAGAGACAATATGAAAATAAGTCTTTGTTATTTTAATATCAACTTCTCTAGGCACTGTGGGCAATTTGGGCAAAATTCCCCACGCGAGTGGAGTTATTCCTGATTTACATCATTTTACAGACTACCAGCTAGTAGACGGCAACACCAGGTGGCATTTGGAGTAGCAGGGGAAGAGAGTAAAGGTTTGACTTTGACTAGTTACACAGCAAAAAAATCTACATGGGACTTGTCTTCACTAGGATTTGAAATGGAGACAGCTATCTGAAGTTATCTATCTCAATGGAAAACACACCCCTTATTGCAGTGAAGACAAACTGTAGTAGGTTAGGTACTTAACAGATCGACTTGGATCATTGGAGATGGGAGTTTTAAATGACTTTATTCTCTCATGTGCAATTGAGAATGTTCTTCAACAACACTATTTCTGAGCTAACACTTCTTCGGTGGACCTCCATGAACTTGAAAAAACAGGGTAACTATCACCATTGTCCCCCAGTTTACGAATGGGGACTGTGGAATACAGAGAAGGTAAAATGACCCATCAGGCCAATGACAGAGACAAGAATGGAACCCGCACACCTGCTCCCGGATTCCAATAGCTCATTCATAAAATGTCTTTGAAAAAGGCAAAGAGCACAGCTGATTAAAAAGACACAAACTCACCGGGAATCCATATGAGGATTGCTGCTGATGTGAAGTTTGCACCCCGAACTGTAGCTTTTGGACTCATATAAGAAAAAAATATCTTCTGTCTCACAAATGCATTGTTAAAGGACATTGAGTGAATATACCCTGAATGAGCAAATCATTGAAAGAACATCACTAATGGTAAATCTAATGTTCACAAAGCCCTGTCACACCTACCTTGGCTAAAGGAGTAAGAGACTCCCTTTAGCTCATTGACGGATGTATAGTTTATACCAGAATAATGTCTGACGTAATCTTTAGGTTCCTTTGGGCATAGATCCCTGAAGTTTTGCATGTGTCGCACTTATTTGCACTCAATAATAAATCAATCTTTTAAGCTCATACATTTTGTAGCCCTAAGTACATTTCTACAAAAGACATTACTATATTTTATTCATACATAGAGTCTCAGAGGAAGAAAATCACTGTCACACCATTGACTTTGTTTTTTCCATGGCAGTTTTCTCCCTAATTAATCTTTCCCATATGCCCTCTATTTCTGAGGTAGCTTTAAACATGTCTTGGTTGCACCACATATCTTTTATTGTGGTGTTTGGGGATGTCTCTTTGTGTTTTGGGATGTGAGGATTTCCTTGTCGCTCTTAGTTTTCTGTTTAGGGTTATGGCTACTATTCCCCAAGGCTGTTAGGCAGGGATGAATGATGTGCAATTGAAGGCTGTTATATGGCACTCATAAGTTGTAGTCTTTCCTGCCTATGTTGTGTATCAGGTCATCTGGGAATGGGGACAGCAGTGGATCAAGTCACCACAGCACCTCTCCATTTGGGATCATACAAAGCAGTATTGTTGGTGGATCTATATGTGTCAGCCTCTGATGGGACATGGCTTCTCTCTTGCCTTCTTCTCCTCAGAAACTGCTCAGACTCTACTGGTTGTAGCTTTAGTGTACCCTGTTATTTCAAGTTCCCTCCACAATTTCCACAACCACCCTCCTGCAGCAATCAGTCTACCACACCTGTTGATACTGGACACTTAGTGATCAATGTGAATACCAGTGAGACAGGGTATGCTCGATTTGCAGATTAATAAGGTTTAATGTGCAAGGTTTTCTACAGGTACACTAGTTGAATACAAAGCCTAAAATTAACTATTATACTATATACTATATCATACTCACTAAGCCTGGAGAACTAAGCAGTCACTCAAAAGGCTGTATACAGGAACGACTTTCTTCAGGGGCCCCGCCAGGGAGTCAGTTGCCTCTGGTCCAACTGGCAGCATCTCCCGCAGGGTCAGATGTTGATGGAGCGCACCCCTTTGTCTAAATAGTTACTTCTTACACCCTTCCATAATGAACTTTCACCTAATTTCCTCTCAACTCACTATCATATATACTAATTACCTACATTGGGTTTTCACCCTTAACTACATTCCATTCTCACCATGATCACTGGAGTTGTCAAAACGACATCTGGTGATAGGAGGGGCAGTGTAAAAAAATGCCCCTTAGCAATGAAACAGTGTACTTCCAGACGTTCAAGGATAACTTCTTGTTCCCATCACCATTATCTATGTGCAGCTGCAAGCAATACATGTTGTGTATTTCATCTTGTTATGTGCCATGGTATGCAGAAACTGAGACATCTGCAAGGTTACTCCTATTCATCTCTGCCAACTGGAAGATGTCATGTAAGAGGGGTCAGAATAGCCAAGCAAGCAATGGAAGCTATGCTTGGCTTGTAGGACAGGGGTCAGGCAACTCAAATTGTACTGGGTCTCCAACAGCACCCACAGTGCTTTTTGGCCCTCTCCCTAGGACTTGAGAAGAATAGAGGTCTCCCTCCTTGAGACATCTGTGTAACCAGGTCCCCATCCTCCTCCTTCCTGCCCTTTTATCAACCTTGGACTGATAGGCTAATTGGCTCCTTATGCCATCCATCCATGCAGCCTGATGATCTAATTATCCCTGTCGGCTTTCTCAAGGGGAACTAATTAACATCTGAGGGATCAGAGTGCAGGCTCACCTGTTCACTCCCTGCGCTCTGTCACTCAGCCCCTGTCGGGCCGGCCAACAGAGCCAGAACCTGAGACTTCCATGGAGGAATGCCTGAGTCATTACAGCTTGAGCTAAAGAGCTACTAGCTTCTAGCTGAAATGTGTAACACTTCCATCATCCTCTGCAGACTGGACACAGCGGAGAGCAGATAACATGGACTGATGAAGGGATTACATGTTTCCTCTGAGCAAAGAAAGCTCAACCAAGCACCTTAAGACCACATCAAGGAAACAGTGGGGCACTGGATCTGAAGTAGCATCTATGGATTAGCTGTGTGGAATTCCTTGAGCCACAACTCCAAACAGGGTGAAGTGGAAATGATCCAGTGTACTGTTAGCCTCCTCCATGGAGAGCCCTGGTTTTGGCCATTAGTGTGTGTAGAATGGGGGTGAATCCCAGTGAATTTAGAAGCGGAAGCTGCATCCTAAGCCACCTAATCTATAAATGAAAGAGTTACCAGAAGAGGTCCAGAATCCTGTGACTATCTTTGATCTGCATCCCAGGCTGAAGGAAGGTTCGTAGTCCCTTCATTCCATAAAGGACGGATACCATGGACTGAGGTCAGGAACCAGGAGTCAGAAACTGAGCAGGGCTGGAGCAAGGAGGGAACAGGGCTAGAGCAAGGCTGGGAACAAGTCAGGAAGACGAGCAATCACATCTGCTGACATCAACACTGAGCAGCCACTGGCCAAGTGCTACTGCTAGTCTTCAGATCAGCCCTGGCAATGCCACAGAGGCAATCTGGAGCGTTAGGGGTTTCAGCTAACTAATCCCAATCCTGGCTGCAGGCCCTCATTCCTGATAGCCTTGCTGTGCCTCAGTTCTCCATCCATACAATGGGGATAATAACGCTTCCCTCCCACACAGAGGGGTTGTGGGGATAATATATATATAAAAGCTGTGAAGAGCTGAGAGATTCTACTTGTGACCTGTGCTCTACGAGCACTAAATATTGTTATTTCATCCCAAATTTTCTTTTAAGCCACAATTTTATCAACATTTTACATCGTAAAGAGGGATTGTCAAAGTTTCTTGTGGATTTGGACACCCATCTCCCAACAGGGGAGCTGGGCTTCTAACTCCCTTGGGTAGCTTCAGTCTCCCTTGCTTTGGTCTCCCAGCATGGCAATGTGCTGGAGTAATTGACTGGTGTGAGATGCGGAGAGTATGTCAACCCTGCAGTTCAAGGTGTAGCCTGCAATGGCAGGGAGTAATCTTACCCCATTAGTTTTAATCTATTTTGCATGCTCAGATTTTCAATTAAGACAACTGGTGCCATGTTCAGCACAATCTGCACACTCCTGCCAACTTCCTAGCTATACACTCATTTTATTAGCCCATAACACAGTCATATGAAGAACAAATCATGTCAAGCCACCGGACAGCTTTCTTTTACAGGGTTACAAGCCTTGTTGATGGGGACAAGTGGTAGATATGGTATATCTTGACTTTAGTAAGGCTTTTGATACTGTCTCACATGACCTTCTCATAAACAAACTAGGGAAAAACCACCTAGATGGAGCTACTATCAGGTGGGTGTGTAACTGGTTGGAAAACCATTTCCAGAGAGTAATTAAAAGTGGTTCAGAGTCTAGTTGGAAGGACATATTGAGTGGCGTCCCGCAGGATCGGTCCTTGATCTGATTCTGTTCAATATCTTCATATATGATATAGACATTAGCATAGAGAGTACACTTATAGAATTTGTGGATGATGCAAATGTGGGAGGGTTTGCAAATGCTTTGCAGGATAGGATTAAAATTAAAAATGATCTGGACAAACTGAAGAAATGGTTTGAAGGAAAAAGAATTAAATGAATTAAGGACAAATGCAAAGTACTCCACTTAGGAAGGAACAATCGGTTGCACACAAACAAAATGGGAAATGACTATCTAGGAAGGAGTATTGCAGAAAGGGATCTGGGGATCATAGTGAATCACAAGTTAAATATTAATCAAAAGTGTAACATCATTGCAAAAAAATCCCAGCATCATTCTGTGATGTATTAGCAGGAGTGTTGTAAGCAAGATGAGAGAGGTAATTCTTCCACTCTAATCTGCGCTGATTAGGCCTCAACTGGAGTATTGTGTCCAGTTCTGGGTGCCACATTTCAGGAAAGATGTGGACAAATTGGAGAAAGTCCAAAGAAGAGCAACAAAAATGATTAAAGGTCTAGACATGATCTATGAGGGAAGATTGAAAAAACTGGATTTGTTTAGTCTGGAGAAGAGAAGATTGAGAGGGAACGTGCTAACAGTTTTCAAGTACATAAACATTGCTACAAGGAGGAGGGAGAAAAGATAATTCTGCTTAACCTCTGAGGATAGAACAAGAAGCAATGGGCTTAAATTACAGCAAGGGCAATTTAGGTTGGATATTAGGACATTTTTCCAGTGTGATTAAGCACTGGAAAAAATTGCCCAGGAAGGTTGTGGAATCTTCATCACTGGAGATTTTTAAGAGCAGATTAGAAAACACCTGAGAGGAATGTTCTAGATAATACTTACTCCTGCCATAAATTCAGAGGACTGGACTAGAAGACCTTTTGAGGTCCCTTCCAGTCCTTGGATTCTACAATTCTATGATATTTACGCTGGTATTTTTATTGTGGTAGCTAAATTAAAGATAGTTTGGGGATGACTATCCCAGCTGCAAATGACACTACTAATTGCAGTGTAAACACACTCTTCAAGAAAGGATGAGTATGCATGAAATTCAGTTCTATTCATCACCACCTTAGGGCTAGTGGTGTGGGGAAAGGCTAATTAGATCAATGCTCTAACAAGATCATTGCTTTTGATCACTACCTTTTCTATGCATCCAGTAGCACACTGGTCCTGGGTAGTAGGAGGGGTCCATTAATGTCACTGCAAACATCCCTTCTAATCTTAGGGGTTGATTATCTCCCCACTTAAACTGATTTTACTCATATTAAACTAGTTATTAGAGTTGGTTGAAAAATCTTAATTTAGTTCCACAAATATTATGAGAAATTCTGTTCAAAACATTTTTTGAAAAAAAAAATCATTTTGTACCCCACCAAAAAGTGAAATGAGAAGGTTTGTATTTAAAATGGCCATTTTCACTTTTTGTTTGCTTCTGTTTTCAAAAACAAACAAGAATGTATATTTGTTTTCAAATTTCTCATCATCTTTTTCTCTCCCTAGTAAAAGAGGAAAAATATAGAAAAGCAAAAGAAAAAAATGTAAAAAACAAGCCCAGTTCCTCCTCACACACACTTTGTCTCCTTTCCCCCCCCCCACATTTTCAGAGGAAAAGAGAAAAAGAGATTAAAAAAAAATCTGAAACCCATTTCTGAATTTCTGAAAACCATTCTGAAAACTCCATATTTTATAGTTTTCAAAACACAAACAAAACATTTTCTTTAAAATTGTTCAAAACAAAACATTTTTTCCTTTTTTTCAATTTCTTTCCATTAAACAATGCAGTAATATACAACTTTTTGTGAAAAAGAAAAATCTATAAAACAATTTGCGCTGAAAAAAGTTTTGTTAAAAATTTTTGACCAGCTGTAGGAGTTACTACTGATTTATACCAAGGCAAATGAGTGGAGACTTAACTACAATGATGCCAATGGAATCGCTCCTAATTTACACCAGGGTAAGTGAGTGGAGAATTAGCCCCATTGACTGCAATTGAGTTACCCCTGACTTACACCTGGGTGAGAGAGAGGGGAAGGAAGTCCATTCACTTTAGTAGAGTTACTCCAGATGTATCTCAGAAAAAGGGATTGATTTGATTTTTGAAAAACTAAGGCAGAGTTTTTGGATTCCCAAATTCCTTAGGACACTTCAGATTTCATCCTAAATCACTTCTGGATGCAAAGACATAAATTCAAATACTTAGCCAATTGCACAGGCTTGGATTATTGACCACCAGTTCAATATGTCTTTATTCTAGACTTAACAACGTTAACATTCTTTGGGAAACTTGAATTTTCCAAATTGTTTCCACAGAGCAGTTTTCACACCTTTGTTTTTCAGGCTGTAGATGATGGGGTTTAACATGGGCGTTAAGATGCTGTACTGGATGGAAATTATTCTATCGAGATTAGATGCTTCAGAGATAGGCTTCATGTACCGGAAAAAACCTGTGCCATAGTATAAAGTAACAACCATGAGGTGGGAGCTGCAGGTGGAGAAGGCCTTATGCCTGCCCTCTGCTGAGTGTATCCTGAGGATGCTGGAGAGGATGTGAATGTAGGACACCAGGGTGAAGACGAAGGAGCTGGATCCAAAAATTATAAGAGATGTAAGAAGCACCATTTTAGTGGTGAGCGTCTCGGAACAGGACAAGACCAAGAGGGGAGCGAGCTCGCAACTGTAATGGTTGATTTCATTGGGACCACAGAAATGTAAGCTTAATACCGAAAGAGTATTGGCCAGTGCAAACAAGAACCCGGATATGCAAGAGCCACAAACCAAGTGACAACAGACTTGCTTATTCATGGTCCCCACATAATGCAGCGGGTTACAGATGGCAGCGTATCGATCATACACCATCGCTGAAAGAATGAAACCTTCAGTGCCACCTGACAAAAGAAAGAAGAAGTTCTGTGCAAAGCAGCCATTGGCAGATATTGTCTTTCTCTCTGCTAGGAAATTCTGCAGCATCTTAGGGACAGTGACTGAGGAAAAGCAGATGTCAACAAAGGACAAATGGAACAGGAAGAAGTACATGGGAGTGTGGAGTTGAGGATCGCTGCTTATCACCAGCATGATCATCATGTTCCCCAACAGGGTTATAGCATAAATAACCAAAAACACCAGGAAGAGGAAGATCTGGAGGTGGGAGTCATTGGAAAGTCCCAGGAGGATAAATTCTGTCACCATGGTTTGATTTTCCATTTCCATATATTCCTCAATATTATGAGCTGTAAAAACACATTACAATGATTAATATAATAAAAATGCATTAGCAAAACAATTTTATAATTCTTTGCCTCTCAGTCCTACACATTCTTGGCAAGTCATTTCCACCAATCTGCACACCAGTTTCCCCATCTGTAATATGTGGATGTTATGGATCACCTTTTCAAAATGCTTTGAGAACTGCTGATTAAGCTCCTCTGATAAAGTTTACAGATGGCACAAAATTGAGGGAGTGGCAAATAATGGAGAAGGATGGGTCACTGTATAGAGAGATCTACATAATTTTGTAAGGATGCAAGCAAAAATATGTGTCTTAATATGGCTAAATGTAAATGTATACATCTAGGAACAATGAATGTTGGCTATACTTACAGGATGGGGGACTCTATACTGGAAAGCAGTGACTTTGGTGGATAATCAGCTGAACACGAGATCCAATGCAACACTGTGGCCAAATGGGCTAATGTGATTCTTGGATACAGAAACAGGGGGATCTCAAGTAGGGAGTAGAGAGGTTATTTTACTTCTGTATTTGGCACTGGTGTGACAGCTGCTGGAATACTATGTCTAATTCCGGTGTCCACAAACAAAGAAGGTTGTTAATAAATTGGAGAAGGTTCAGAGAAGAGGCAGGAGAGTGAATAAAGGATTAGAAAACATGTCTTACAGTGATAGACTGAAGGAGGTCAATATATTTAACTTAATACAGAGAAGGTAAAGGGGTGAACTGATGACAGTGTATAAGCACCTACACGAGGAATAAATATCACTGGACAACGAAGGTTTTGCTTCCTGAATACTTTTGGTTGTATCTTATGGATTTTGGGCTGCTGATTACAAAAATCACTATGAAATTTCCCTATCACGTACCGTTTTTTTTTAATCATCTCTATTTGTTATTTCAATTAATAATTTAAGTCAATTAAAATGTTGCCCACAATGTAAGCTGAAAAGTTTTCTATCTTGTGTCCAAGCATGCCTGGGCATGCCGTGACACTGCACCTAGTGCAGGCCACACAACATGCAGTGGGAATGCTAAGGCTTAGGCAGGGCAGATGCTGGCAGGACAAGTTTCAGAAAGGCTATAGAAGCATTTCACACACACCATTCTATGCATTGCGTTTATATCAGTTTGCATTCATGTTGATGCACGTGCTCTATGCGCATAGCATATTGTGTGTCCTCACAATAATAAAGCAATTGTATTTTCAGGAGGATTCATGATAGCAAAATGTCTCACCAATGTCGCAAAAGCCGCGATACGTTCTGTTACATTTGTGGCGAATATACGTTTAAACCTCAAAGATGGAGCATAACTGCACATATTAAGAAAGCGTATGAGCTCTACTTTGGCTGTAAAATTGGTGATCAGGACAAATCCTGGGCTCCTCACATTTCTTGCGCAACATACGCTGTCGATCTTAGAGCTTGGCTCTGAGGTACTCAGAAGTCAATGCCATTCGCTGTCCTGATGATATGGCAAGAGCAGAAGGATCATGTGACAGACTGTTACTTCTGTCTGACCAATGTGTCTGGGGTCTCTGCTAAAAACAAGAAATCCATTGAATACCCAGTCAGTGATGAGCATGTTGAAAGGTTTCACTAGGACATTGCAATAATGGAAAAATGGTATCAGGGCAACTGGAATCCATCAGTGCTGGCTGATTATTGTTGGACACTTAAATGAGAAGCCGCAGACACTGAGTACAAATGACAATCCTCAACAAAACATTTTTAGCTCAGTTGAACTATTGCAAAGCATCAGCACTGTTATGCGATTAAATGCATTACATTCAATAAAAGTCAATTTCTTGTTTCTCCAAATTCCTACGTGATACAAGTAGTCTGAAATTATATGTGTGTTCACCTTCAAGCAGTCTAGCATAATCAAAAAGGCATTATTATAGTATTATTATCTATTCCATCACCAGATGGACCTTACCAGACACTAAGTTCTCTCAGGCATGGGGGTTAGATTCCCAAAGAGACTTAGGCACTTAACAGCTGTTTTTGGCACATGAGTCCAAGATTTAGGTTTCACTGAGATTCACAGAAGACCCTCTCTGCAGCCCCTGAAACCTGTAAGCACCAGAACTCACTCGGCACCTACATTTCTACTGGAAAAACTCCTTAAGTACCTATGTTTCTGCCTTTGGGCATGTGCAGTGCTGTCTACTTGACTTGCCTAAGCCCGAAAGTGACCCTAAGACATGCTCAAATGCCACATTAAGTGACCAGGACCTTCCTGGTGACCTCACAGACTCATAGACTTTAAGGTAGAAGGGATCATTATGATCATACAGTCTGATCTCTTGCGTAACTCAGGCCACAGAACCTCACCTGCCCACTCCTGTAATAGACCCCCTAACCTATGGCTGAGTTACTGAAGTCCTCAAATCATGCTTTAAAGACTTCAAAGTACAGAGAATACACCAGCAAATGACCGTGTCTCTTGCTGCAGAGGAAGGCCAAAAAACACCAGAGCCTCTGCCACTGCCCTGGGGGAAAATTCCTTCCGAATCCCAAATATGGAGATCAGCTAAACCCCGAGCATATGGGCAAGACTCACCAACTAAACACCCAAGAAAGAATTCTCTATAGTAACTCAGAACCCACCCCATTAAACATCCAATCACAGGCCCCTGGCATATTTACCACTAGTAGTCAAAAATCAATTAATTGCCAAATTAGGCTGCCCCATCATACCACTCTACCCTGCCCATAAATTTATCATGCTCAGTTTCGAACCTAGTGAGGTTTTTTTCTCCCACTGTTCCCCTTGAAATGCTCTGCCAGAACTTCGTTCCTCTGATGGTTAGAAACCTATGTCTAATTTCAAGTCTAAACTTCCTGATGGCCAATTTATATCTATTTGTTCTTGTGTCCACATTGGCGCTGAAACTTAAATCACTCCTCTCCCTCCCTGGTATTTATCACTCTAATGTATACCTTTTAGACCAGTGGTTAGTGAGCACATCTGGAAGTAGGAGACTTCTTGTTGAAGTGTCCCCTCTGGCTGATGGGGAGAAGGGATTTAAAGAATGATGTGCCTTCTCACAGGTGAGTGCCCTAACCACTGGAAGTGGGATATTGTGAGGATGGGGGGAGGGCTCCCTCAAGATCTCCTGTTAAAGCTATTCCACTCTGGATAAATAATTAACCATCATTGGGTCAGAGAGAGAAAGAATGCATGGGAATGACTCTATAGGCAGTTAGTTTGGGCACTCCACTCTGGTGTGGGAGACCCCAGGGCCCAATATCCCTGCTCCAATGAATATTTAATTATTGATACAAAGCCCTGTCTGGGATGATTTAGTTGGGGTAGGTCCTGCTTTGAAGAAGGGGTTGGACTAGATGACCTCCTGAGGTCCCTTCCACCCTTAATCTTCTACGATTCTATGATACAAAGTGTAGAAGCTTCAACAGGAGAAAGTGAGGAAAACCCTTATCATATCTACATATTTACAACTACAGCAGTCATCTGGGTATTGGCAGATCCCTGTTCAAATTCCTTAAGGTGAAGGGAGGAATTGAATCAGGGGCTTCCGAACTGCTGGGTGAGGACCCCAACCACTGCACCAATAGCGATGAGGCTGCCTTTCCTGGCTTCTTGCAAAAAATGCCCTAGATGTCTAACTCCCAGAGAGGGCTCACCATCTGAGACTCCCAAATGGCAGGATACACCTCCCTGCATCCCAGACCTTGCTGTTGAGCATCGTCTGAGGGGCAGCGAGCTTTTCTAAATCTCTTTCTTAGATGCCTCTCTCCCTCCTTGCATTGTGTTGAGAACCTGGGAGCCAGACTCAGCCTTGGCGAATCCCAGTGATTCCCTAGGTGCTTAAAAGCCAAATTAGGCAACGTTCAGCATCCCAATGTCTAAGAGCCTTGTTAATCTAGCCCAGAACCACTTCTGTCTTTCTAGTCTGTTCAAGACATTCATCATCATCATCTGACCCATACTCAAGTGTGGCAAGATTCCCATGTCACCACTTCGTCTCCTTCCACTCTGCTACCCTTGGTCACCCTGAGAAGTATGTGATCCTGCTCTGTGGCAGTACAAATGTTGTGTGTTTTAAGAAGTCAAGAGAAAACAGGGGAGGTTGGAAAAATCATACAGTAATCCAAAGATATCTAGAGCTGAATGGAGAGAATGTATTCAAGACCATTGAGATGCACTAGGAGTATGTTTGTCCCCATGAATTTGGCTCACAGTTTCCAGTGTGGTCACAAATTTTGGATGTTTCATTATCTTGCAGACTAAATCCTGAGACATGACAATAAAAGGTCAGGAACACCAAGAGCTGCACTTGATTTTAGCTAGAATCATGGGTGTTCAAAATTTTTGAAATTCATGTCTTGGATTATCTCAAGTTATTCCCCTCAAAAGGAAAGAAAGAAAGAATGAAAGAGGCAGTCTGTGATCAGTGGTGACTTCAGAATAAGTTATTGCCTTTATTCGGTAGTTGTTAATCAAATGTTTAATGATGCTACTGTTTTACTTTTGTTTTGAATAATTACCAATTAATTAAGTGCCTTGGTTTCAGATGGTGATAGAATTGCATTTTCTTTCCTCAAAAGTAGGCAACAGATTAAACCAGAATAAAAAAAGAACGGAACTCACTATGAATCAGCTGCCTAATAAAAAAATATATATATTAGTAATGGTGGCCTCTCTAGTTTCACCCAAAATATCAATCTCAGTCCACTTGAAATGACAAAATGAGACATTGGAATGAGCTCCCGCCTCAAAGCCTGGCCATCCTCTCTTTTCTTGAATGCCTGGATCTGCCATGAAATTACAAATAACATTAATTACAGCAGGAGAGAGCGTATCGAGAGCAAAGCAATAAAATGTCCCAAAGAAGGAAAGATTCAAGGAAAATGTCCTGCAGAGAGAAAACTGAACAAAACCCGAACCTTTTCACTCATTCACAGTGTCGTTTGTGAATGGTAGGAGGCAAAACCATAAGATAGTTATAGGATTTTTAAAAAAATGACTTTGATATAATATAAAACTGCTGCCAATAGTGGTGCTTAACTTCCATTGATTTCAGTAAAAATTAAGTACAAGGTAATTTTGAAAAGCCCATAGATGCTTTCTCCATCTTTAGGCACCTAAATAACTTTAAAAATCTGTCCCTTACCCTCTCTCTGCCTCAGTCCCCTTCTGTAATAAATGTGGTTGGTTATCAGATCTTCTGCACCTCCTGGAGGCATGTGATGATGAGGATATTCAAGATTGTGACACACCGACATACTCTGGCAACATAGGAACTAGAAGTACTAAAAATAAGTAGTATTTTCTAGCCATAGATCTCAAAGCATTTTACATTGGAGAGAAGAGTCATTATCACCATGTTAGAAATGGGCAACAGAAAGGAAAAATACTTCCCTATTCTCCGTGGGAGAGCAAGGATTAAAATCCAGGCCTGTTGAATGCAATTGTATATTATTTCATTTTCTTTAGAAAGGGAAAAGAGATTAAACCAATGTTAAACTGAATTAAATTTCCTTGGAATCCACACACTGATAACCGATAATAGGATATATCAGTGCTATCCTGTAACTTGCTGACATAAACAAGGGCACATCTAAATCCTCTCTGGGAAGTCACTGAAAAACTTACCCTCAGCAGCAAAATTATTGCAAAGATGATGGGATCTGTACAGCGTTCATTAGTCTGGGGAAACAAAAAGATTTATGTGGCAGAGAGATTAACATTTTATACCAGCAGAACATATGAAAAAAAAAATTCATTTTTCCCCTGAGACCTGGTCCCTAAAGTTTCTCCTGATTAGCACCTTTTGCCTCATTCTGGAGCAGCAATTAATCACACTTTACCTCCTGCCGTTTTGACAGCGCTAACTAGAAACTACAGACTACAACATCTGGTTTGAGCTGGTTGTGGATAATGCAAGCAACAGATCTTTTCAGTTAGGGATCAGAAGCCAATATGTGTCGCTCCCCACCATTCAGGATCTGTGCTACAGACTAAATTCGTTCATCGTTTCCTTTGTTGACAGTCGGTACTTGTAGGCCACGTGCACTGTAACAAATTTCTCCCCATGGGTGAGATTCACATCAAGCAAGCTCCTCCACATTGTTTAACCCATGTTGTATTCTTCTGTGGTCGAACTAGGCCCAGAGAAGCCATTTTCTGTGTGTGACTGGGTGGGAGCTCAGACCTCTTATCTGAGAGCTGCAAATAAGCCATGGCCACTTTGTTACAGGCCTATGGCAGGGTAGTGGCCACTGAAAAGAAAGTGTGATCTAGTGTCCCTGAATCACAGGGTAACTGGAACACAGGGCTAAAGGAAGGAAGTGTCTAGTAGTAAGAGCAGGAGAGTGAGATTCAAGATTCCGGGCTTCTTTTCCTGGCTCGGAGAGTGCGACATTCCCTTCTGCAATCTGGACTAGTATATAACTGTCACCGCAGTCCCTCACTCCTGGAGCCTGTCTTGAGCTTGCCCTGCTGCATGAGCCATCCACTCCTGGGTCAATTCACTCACAGCCTCTTGCAGATAAGCAGCTCCTATTTTAGTGAGTGCTTCTGCCCTCTCTCTCCCTCCCAGCCAGCATCCTCAGTCCCAGATGCCATCTTACAGAGTTCAGTGCTGCACACCGGATTCTTCAAGCTCATTCGTAAGTCAATTTATCAAAGCAATTGTTATGCAGCAGCTCTATCACTCTGAATGAGATCTCTGCACACACTCAAACCACATGCACTGCTTTAGATAAAACAAACCAATAGGTTTATTAAGTTCAGAAAGATTTTAAGTGACTATACGTCAGAGTAAGGTGAGTCAGATTGATCAGGAAGAAATAAAAGGGTAAATCACATTCTAAACTAAACTTAACAGACAGGCTAGCTGATTCCTTCGGCAAGGCCTCCTCTCCCCCCATGCGCAGTCTGTCATTTGCTTGTTGTTCCTTCATAGATGGATTCCAAGGGAGAGCTATAGAGACAAAGGTTCCTTTGCCTTTAACATGTTTCCTCGCCACTCCCTAGGGTCAAGTGATTGGCCGTAGCTGGCAAAGGGCATGATTTTCTCCACTTGAGTCAAACGAGCATCGCCTCATCAGGTGTTCAGGGACGTTCACTGTTCCTCTGTGCACGCCTCTGCCAGGCGTGAACCCTCAGTCAGCTTTGTATTTGCCTGAATCTATTCAAGCCATGAGAGACACACATTTGGGAATGACCCAGAGGGGTAGCCATGTTAGCCTGTATACAGCAAAACCAACGAGAGTCCTGTAGCACCTTAAAGATTAACAAATTTCTATGGGCATAAGCTTTTTTGGGATGCAACCCACTTCATCATGCATCTGACTTCATGCATCTGATGAAGTGGGTTGCCGCCGACAAAAGCTTATGTCTTTTGTCTACCATAACAATAATGTTCAGTATGTCTTAAGCATTCCAAAAACACCTCACCTGACATACTTTGCATTAAACAGTACACAGTTACATGATAAGGGTGAAAATGAATTATACACAATCACACCATTAGAGTCTGCCTGGGGTACCGCATGTCACAGACAGTTGACTGAGGCAGGCATATATCGATTACATTTGGGTCACGCATTAAAGTTTTTCATCACAACCATAAAACTTGCTTTTAAAAATAAAATCTCAGAGTCTGATGTAATCACAAGATTTTAGGAGCTTCCTGCTTTAATCTAGCCCTGCACATAATGAAGTCAGCAGAGATGGCAGTCAGGTCTCTTGACATTTAATGCTGTTACCAATACACAAGACCATGACTGCTCACTTTTTGGCTTCAAAATATTACACACAACATTTAAGTCAAAAAATGATTGGACTGATTTTCTTCAAAGCTGGATTGAATTTCAGTTCTTGGTGAGATCTGTAACACAAACTAAATCTAAAGAAAATCAAAAGCCAATTCTCTTCAAAGGGGATTTCTTAGAGTGGGGCAGCAGCATATATGCCCAGAGACAAAAACTTGGGGAAATTTACATTGAATATTTACATTCCCAGTGTGTTTAGGTGCCTACTGGGTTAGGCATCCAGTCAGCATGGGTTCTGTGAACCTCAGTGGCCCCTAAATGTTGGATTTAGATGCCTAAAGTGGCAGTTAGGCACTTAAACCCCTTTGTCAATCTAGCTCTTTGTGGATCTGTGCTATGTCAGACTTGTGTTCATTTAATCCAGCTCCTTCCAGTCTATGTCCAACTGTGGCCAGCTTCAGAGGAAGGGGCAAGAAAACCAGAAATGGGTGATTATGGAATAACCAGTCCATGTGATATTTCTCCCTAGATTGAAAGTTTGCTTATGATTTGAAGCGTGGGACTTTTAAGATACACCAGGAAATGGATCTCAATCTGGGGTTCAGATCCCGGACCTGCCTTGATTTCCTACATCACCTTAGGCAAATCATTTGGGGACAGATTTTTATAGGTATTTAAATTCCTACTTAGATTTTGAAAAGCACCTACGGCATCTAAAACTCATTGATTTCAATGAGTGTTTGGCACTTAGATGTTTTTGAAATTCCTACTAGATGTCTAAATACCTTTAAAAATCTGTCCTTTCCCCTCTCTGTGCCTCAGTCCCTCTGTACATGAGGACAACTGGACTTTCTTATTTCACAGGGATGTTTTGAATTTTAGCAGAGACACCAAATTTCCCATGATTTTCAACTTCCCATTATTTCTACATGAATGACACTCCCACAGTCCTCTCTCTATGAATGAAAATATTTTGTAATTCTAGGTGCTCTGAACTGAAGTTTAAGTTTAGTCAAATTTTCATATATTGTTATATGATGAATTGTGTGTGTTCTCGTGCTATGATTTGCTACGCCTTAGAAAAAGTGGACCAGGAATCCAGGAAATCAGGAAAGAGAACACCTTTATCTATCTTTAATAAAAAGTTTCAAAGATTTTTAATGATCCGTTCACCATGATACCAAACAGGCTAAGGTCTCTGTATTACCCAACCCCGAACTTTGTTGAACACTGTTTAATGTTGGACAGTTACAAGGTTCTGTTCCTACCTGTGATTTTTCAGCTTTGATAGACAATTTCAAATAAGAGTCAAGGAGTTAGCATTCAAATCTCCATTTAATTTCAATGGCAGTTGAGTGTCTAACCCTTTAGGATCCTTTGAAAATACCACTCAATAACAGCACCACAGTTACTTCTTCTTCTTTTTCTTCTTCCAAGAGCTAAAAGTGCTCTTTGTTTCATGCCCACCATTATATCCCATGGGAGTCACATAGCTGCAAATGCATCATTGGATATGTAGTTTGGCCAGGAAGTCTGGCCTATAAGAGAGAATGAGGGCATTGGCATGGCAAACTACAACTCTCATAAGGCTATGCATGCAATAAGGAAATGCAAATTATAGTTCAATTTTACTCAAACCACTTTGTTTCAAAGTCAGTTAGATGAAGGGAAACTAAATATTTCAATTCAGGCGTATTGAAATGTTTTGTTTCAATTGGAAAAGGCCAAAGTGAAATATTTAATCATTTCCCAATTGAAAATGTGTTTGGTTTTCAGGGCAAAAAACAAATGTTGAAATGGTAAAATTTCCCAGGGGATGAAAATCTTATTTTTACTTCGCAATACTCATAAGGATAAATAGAACCAAGTTTTTACTGTGATACATGGATGAACTTTATTAAACCATTATTTTGGAACCATTGTGCTTGGAAAACATAATACTTTCCCTAGGACTTTCCTCAGGGCTGTCTTTACCTCTTTGTTTTTCAGGCTGTAAATGATGGGGTTTAGCATAGGGGTTACGATGCTGTACTGCACAGTAACCAATTTTTCTAAGGAGGAACCTGAGGCTGGTCTCAGGTATTTAAAAAATCCTGTCACATAGAATAATATAACCACAGTCAGGTGGGATCCACATGTGGAAAAAGCTTTGTGCTGCCGCTCTGTGGACTGGATTCTGAGGATGGCAGAAATGATAAGAATGTAAGAGACAATGATCACTGATGAGGAACCGAGTCCTACAATAACACTGGAGGTGAGAACTACCACTTCATTGGCAAAGGTGCTACCACAGGAGATATTCAGAACGGAGGGGACTTCACAACAAAAATGGTTGATTTGATTGGCTCTACAGAAGTGCACCCTTAGGACAAGAATGGTGTTTACCAGTGCGCAAGTAAAACCAATTGCCCAGGCCCCTCCTGCTAGTAGGATGCAGACCCCTTTGCTCATGTTTTGTGTGTAGTTCAAAGGATGGCATATTGCTTCATAGCGATCATAAGCCATGGCTGAGAGCATGAAGATCTCGGTAATTCCTGATGCCAGAAAGAAGAACATCTGAATGAAGCAGCTGTTGATAGAAATAGTTTTCTCCTCTGCTAGGAAGTTCATCAGCATCTTTGGGATGGTAACTGAGGAATAGCAAATGTCCACCAAGGACAAGTTACTCAAGAAGAAATACATGGGGGTGTGTAGCTGAGGGTCAACTCTTATCACCAGCATGATAAGCATGTTCCCCAGCAGGGTGGCTAGGTAAATAATCAAAAACACCAGGAAGAGGAAAATCTGGACCTGTGGGTCACTGGTGAGTCCCATAAGAATGAACTCAGTCACTGTGGTTTGATTTTCCATGCTCATCTGTTGTGCAAAATGCTAACCTGTAAAAGAAAAATAATAGAAACATTAACAGACATGAGGACTGGGTTTCTGGCTGATGAGTCTTGCCCACATGCTCAGGGTTTAAATGATTGCCATATTTGGGGACAGGAAGGACTTTCCCCCCAGGGCAGATTGGAAGAGACCCTGGGAGGCTTTTCCTCCCTCTGCAGCATGGGGTACTGGTCACTTTCTGGTGGATTCCCTGTACATTGAAGTGTTTAAATTATTATTTGAGGACTCAGTAAATCAGTCTTAGTTTCAGGGTCTATTGCAAGAGTGGATGGGTGGAGTTCTGTGGCCTCCGCTGTCCCAGAGGTCAGAGAAGATAATCATAATAGTCCCTTGTGACCTTATAGCCTATGAGTATGAGTTTTCAAAGGAGCCTAAGGAAGTCAGATGCCCACTCTCCAGCAACTGAATGCTACTGACAATTGGGTATCTTACACCCTTAGATATTCTTGAAACTCTAAGTTAAAGGCGATAAAATGTAAAGCAATATGTCCAGTGTGTCCTTGTTCAGATGGATAACACAAGGTCTTTGGACAAGTCAAGCTCTATTTGAAGGTTCATTGGAATATAAGTGGTGTCCTGGCCTTCTACATATGTGGTCAAATTCACCTAGCATGAACAGTATGATCAGTGCCAGCAGTGAAGTGTGTTTATCGAACAATTGAGAGAAGGAGAAGGGTGAACCAGGGTAACAATACTAAATGGCAGAATCATTAAGGTTTGTTTTGTAGACATATGCAGACCTTATTGGTCCCTAGGTAGACAGAGGATGATGCTATGTTACTTTGGTGACCAGCAAAACACCTTGAGTAAGGACAGCAGGCAGTTGAAGGGAAAGAATTGTGAATAACTCGTTGGTTGAGAATTACTCATACAATCTACACAGTTATATAGAACATCCAGACTGGAACAAACCACTGGTCCATCTAACCCAAAACCTTGTGACACTGGCCAATATCAGAACTTCAGAGGAAG
Organism: Mesoclemmys tuberculata; assembly: GCA_007922155.1. NCBI lineage: Eukaryota > Metazoa > Chordata > Testudines > Chelidae > Mesoclemmys > Mesoclemmys tuberculata. The sequence continues at coordinate 719,769 of ML675620.1, forward strand.
GTGAAAGAATATGTAATGGCTATTAAGGGAATAACATGCCCACTTCTTCATAATCCTTATGGCTTTGTGATTGGCTGACACCCTGCTGCAGGAATAACTATATATCATTCTACATATTGATCCCATCTGAGGTAGTCAATCAATCAATCAATCAATTAATTAAATGGTCTCTCAATCTTGTAGCCCATATTCATTTTTCTGGAGTTTTCACTTAAAACAGATAGATAGATAGATAGATAGATAGATAGATAGATAGATAGATAGATAGATAGATAGATCATGGCAAGTTCTTGTCATTATTATTCATGGAGCTCACATTTGTTGATGAAGAAGATCACTGATGAAGAAGAGTGAGAGGAATAAATTTCATTTGATTTTTTGTGACGTACCATTCTCAGAGTGGAGATCATGATAAAAATTAATAGGGCTAGATGACATTACTAATCCAGTGAACCCCACAATTTGTGAGCCTGGTTCTACCACTTTTCTTCATGTTGAGTGATCTCATACAATCTAAGATATCTGACTGCCATTTAGTGGCCATTCTTAGAAATGCTGGCCTTTTCCCTTCAACACTGATAATTCAAAGTTGGACCAATTTGCCAGATGAGTTGGTTGATATTCCATCACTGTAAAATTTCACATCAAGACTGGACGTCTTTCTGAATGATATGCCTAGTGCAGCAACAAATTTTTGGACTCTAGGCAGGAATTATTGGGTGGAATTCTATGGCCAGTGTTATGCTGGATGTCACAACAGTCTCTTGTAGCTTCACAAATCCATGAAACCTCCAGTTTCCCCAATCCATTTGTTCATATGTAAAATGGGAAAATGATAACAACCCACATTATTAAAGTCCTTTGAAATCAGTAGAAGAAAAAATAGCCAGATAACTGTTTGATACTATCAATAAACCCATGGTTTCTGTATTAATTATGTAAGCTAACATTTTCAAAAGCACCCATTTTATCTATAGTTCCTATTATTCCTAAGGAGTTTTAACAAATTCCAAGTGAACTTGTTATGCATTCATTTAAACCCGGTCAAAAATGATGGCTTTGAAAGTATGATAGAATCTGCCCTGCTTTCAGGAGATACTGTGAAAAAGGGAGAAAAGAGAGGGTTTTCGTGACAGTCCGGGGGCTGGAGAACGACAAAATCTTTTCGTCTCCAATAACGTTAGTAAAGAATCCCTTTCTATTTATGACAAGTGAGTCCTGTCACTTCTCTAATGTCATGAACACTAAACTTTCAGAGTAGATGTTTCTCTCTATCTTTGTCTCTCTAAATGTTTCATTCAGCCTCAATCTCTCCTTTCTTTTCCAAGCTATAATTTTTTTCTCTCGCTCTGTATTCCTCATTTCTCCCTGTCTCTCTGCGTTCATTGTTCATTCAGTCTCATTAACTTCCTCCTTTTTAAACTATATGTTCTCTCCACTTCTACTCTTCCCCTATTGCTAGTTTCAGCCGCTAACATTACACAAGGGTTTGTGATAAATGTTCAAACCCAGGATATTGGTATGGATTAAATTAAAGCCACTGAAAATTATCCAGGGTTTGTTAAAAAATTGACCCACTGCAGCCCGGCATTGGCTACCTTTGGAAGATAGAATATTGAGCTAGATGGTCTATTGGTCTGACTGAATATGTTCTTATGTAAGAACCATCTCTTTATTTTAAAAAGCTAGAAAGTGCTCGTATAATAATAGCACTTGGTTTTTTTCCATCATTTTTAATCTTTGATCTCAAAGGACATTACAAAAGTGGATATGCTTTTCTGTGTCTTTTGTGCATTTGTCTCACATTTTCCCTGTTTGTATGTGTAAACACCCGAAATCACAGATGCACTCAAAATAACATATGTACACGAACACACACTTACACACTCATATATACAACCATACCATCATACACACTCTCAAATGTGTGTGTACAAAGAGAAAGAAAAGGTATGAAAACCCAGGTATACATTCAGAAAGAAAAACACACAGAAACACACATTGAGGGCTGATCCGCCAGGTTGTTTAAATCATTGTAGTGCCATTAGCTTTCCCCAGCTGGAAATTTGGCTTTCAGTAGAGTCATAGAGGGTTAGGGTTGGAGGGCAGATCAGGAAGTCATCTAGTTCAATCCCCTTCTCAAAGCAGGACCAACCCCAATTGAATCATCCCAGCCAGGGCTTTGTCAAGCCGGGCCTTAAAAACCCCTAAGCAAGGAAATTCCACCACCTCCCTGGGTGTTTTGGTTTTGTGTTCCTGTTTAGTCCTATACGTTTGTAAAGGTACATGCTGTGTGCTTGTGTTTGTGAATATGTGGGTCTCAGTAGCGGGTGTTTGTGTTTATAGAAGATTTCTGCTGAAGGACACCTTAAATTCAGAGCAAGCTCCAGCCTCACCACAGCAGAATACTGGTTAGTATGTTCCACCGATGCATTGCCATTCAGTGTTCTATGAGTAGTGTCTACAACGCCAGGGTCTGACCCCACAGTGCTTACTCAGGCAACTTTGCAATGGCTCGAACTTCCAAAAAGTTACACATCAAACATCCCTCTATCTATATTCTTATATCACACCCATAAACATGGAATTGAAGCACCGTGATGCATGTATTGGACCATATCGGTAGGGGGAAAAAAACAAAGAGTTTTGCAATGTGCATTCTGTTTAAAATCTCTAAGCAAGTCCAGAATTTCGGTAAAACAGTCTTGTCATTAAAAATGTGCCTGAGATGATCAACAGCATTAAGATTAGGAATAGATGAGAATTTCCAAAACTTTGATGAGATACAACAGATTTTATTTCAGATGGTTTAAAAAAATGTGAGAGAGAAGGTGGGTGAGCTTCCGAGCTACACAGCATTCTTCTTTAAGGCTGGAAAAGTAATCAGAGTGTCACAATTTATAACCTGCAAAGCCCCTTTTGTCCTCTGACCACAGAGACGTTGATTGCCCACTTCACATTAACTGCTTTCTTACAATATGTGGTAACCCCTTATGTTTAACAATCTGTCCCACCTTGTATTTAGCTGTGACACTCTGATTACTTTTTCCAGACCATAAAGACAACTAGCTCAAAAGATAGTCTCTTCCACCAGCAGAAGATGGTCCAATAAAAGATATTACCTCACTCACGTTGACTCTCTCATATCCGGGGACCAACACAACTGCAACATAACTGCCAACAACATTTAAAAGTATTAATTTTGTTCCCTTCCCATCTCTCCGACTTAATTTCAAATGCATCTATTCAAGTGTCTTTTGCTTTGAAAAAACATTGTGTTATTCTCCCGATATTATTTAAGGTGTGTTAGATGTCAAGAATAAAAAACATAATCAAACTCACCCAGTTTCTATGAGATGACAGCAAACAATATGAGGCTTGGATGCACGACTTCCAGAATTCAGATCTCTACAAGACAGCACATTACCAAACATCCTATTTTACCTACACTTGTTGTATGTAGCAGGAACATTGCATACTCATTATTTCAGCAGCCATATCCTTCTTTATATAATGATCTATGGATGGGGATGTGGGTTTTTTGTGTGTTAAAATCCCCACTGCTTGAATTAAATTAGGCCAAAGGATGTTGCAGTTACAGCATTTGCCACTGTAATTCTGATGCCAAAGTTTGTAACGATACAAACCTGGTCAACACTAGAAAATTAGCTTGCATATTTACGTCGCTCCGATGTGAAAATTCCACACCCCTTTAGTGATGTAATTAATCGGATCTAAGTCCCTATTTAAACAATGTAGGGTGATGGAAGAATTTTTCCATTGACCTAGCTTCTGCCTCTGAGGGCAGTGGATTATCTATGCCAACAAGAGAACTTCTCCCATGGGTATAGGTAGTGTCGACACTGAAGTGCTACAATGGCCCAGCGACAGCACTGCATATGTGCCACAGAAGCATTTCAAGTGTAGACAAGCCCTTGGCCTCACAACACCTGTAGGAAGTGAGAATGTTCCTGTAATCTCCATTCCCATTTTTAAAGGTGAAACTGAAGCACAAATAGATAGCTATTTTAAAGGTATTTAGGCACCTAGTGGTATTTTCTAAAGAATCTAGGTGCCACTTTTCTACTCAAATGCTTTTGAAAATCCAACTTAGTTCCTAAATATCTTTTAAAATCTGGCCTGTAGTGACCTAGCAAGGTAAGACTTTAAATCTGTAATGGAGATGGACATTGAACCTAGAACCCATGTTCTCCAAAGCACTATACTCTTTACAAGACCTCGTTTCTCACTTGGAAACTTAAGATCACTGAATGTCCATAAACACATTAGTCATGGCTTGCAGCTAGAAAACAGGCCACATGTGTCACTCAAAAGTATTGCAGGGACACTGTCTATAGGTCAGACATATTTCTAGATCACTGTGCACCAGTTACTTTATCGCATGGTTTTCAGTGGCAGAAATTAATATAGCAATTGAACGTTTCTTCCCATTGCAAACCAATGAAAAACAGACTTTTTTTTGTTTAAGACAAGAAATCTAGACCTAGTTTGTTTTCTAAATGGTAATAAGGGGACACATTTAACTCTGGTGTCAACAGTCACAACTCTTTTGAACCCAGTAGAGCTACAGCCACTCACAGCAATGGCGACCTAGGGCCTGGAGAATTGCTATCTGAAATGTGTCCATGGGGCCAGATGCAATGCATCTGAGGGTGCTGAGGGAGTTGGCTGAAGTGATTTCAAAGACATTGGCTGTTATCTTTGAAAGCATGTGGCAATTGGGGGAGGTCTGTGATGATTAGAAAAAGGGAAATATAGTGTCCAGTTTCAAGAAAGGGAAGAAAGACAATCCTGGAAAATACAAACCGGTCAGCTTCACCTCCATCCCTGGAAAAATCATGGAGCAAGTCCTCAAGGAATCCATTTTAAGGCACTTGGAAGAGAGGAAGGTGATCAGGAGCAGTCAACATGGATTCACCAAGGGCAAGTCATGCCTGAACAACCTGATTGCCTTTTATGAAGAGGTGACTGGTTCTGTGGATGTGGAGAAAGCAGTGGACATGATATACCTTGACTTTAGGAAAGCTCTGATACAGTCTCCCACAGTATTCTTATCAGCAAGTTAAACAATATGGGTTGGATGAATGGACTATAAAATGGATAGAAAACTGGCTAAGTCATTGGGCTCAGTGGGTAGTGGTCAGTAGCTCTGTGTCTAGCTGACAGTCAGTCACAAGAAGAATGCCTCAGGGCTCGGTCCTGGGGCCAGTTTTGTTCAACATCTTCATTAATGATTTGGAGAATGAGATAGATTGCACCTTCAGCATGTTTACAGATGACACTAAGTTAAGAGGAGTGGTAGATACCCTGGAAGGTAGGATTGGATACAGTGTGACCGAGATAAATTGGAGGACTGGGCCAAAAGAAATCTGATCGCGGGATTATTCCCCTCTATTTGGCACTGGTTAGGCCACATTTGGAGTATTGTGTCTAATTTTGGGCTCCCCATTGGAGAAAGGATGTGGATAAACTGGATAGAGTCCAGGAGAGGTCAATGAACATGTTTAGGGGGCTGGAGCACAAGACTTATGAGCCTACACTGAGGGAACTAGGCTTGGTTAATCTGCAGAAGAGAAGAGTGAGAGGAAATTTGATAGCAGCCTTCAACTACCTGAAAAGAGGTTCCAGGGAGGATGGAGCTAGGTTGTTCTCAGTGGTTACAGATGACAGAAGAAGGAGAAATGGTCTCAAGTTGATGTGGGGGAGGTCTACGTTGGATATTAGGAACAATGTTTTTATTAGGAATGTGGTGAAGCACTGGAACAGGTTACCAAGGGAGATGTTGGAATCTCCATCCTTAGAGGTTTTTAGAGGTTTTTAAAGTGTGGTTTCACAAAGGTTTTAAGGTTGGCTTGATAAGGGTTTTAAGTTTTTTAGAGGTTTTTAAGGTGTTTCAGACAAAGCACTATCTGGGATTATTTAGTTTGGGTCAGTCTGCTTTGAGCAGGGGTTTGGACAAGATGACCTGTTGAGGTTTCTTCCAACCCTAATCTTCTATGCTTCTACGATATAAACTGACATAGTTCTATTGACTTCAAAGTAGTTAAGATTATTTACCACAACTGACTAACTGGCACTTTTATTTCAGTGCAAATATGCTGGTTTACACCAGCTGAGATCTGGCTCACTATCTCAAGTGGAGCTCTGTCATTTTACACCAGCTGGGAATCTGACCCATTGACTTCCAGGGAGCTGCAACAGGTTTACACCATCAGTGGATCTGGCCTCTTACAGGGTTTGAAATGCATATTCTGCACCTGTGAATTTGAATTGAAGACAAGTCAGAAGTTCCTAAAAAGTCTACACTTTCTTTGTTCTTTGCCCTTTGAGATTAATTGCAAGTATAACTTTTATGGTTACAAAGTGTTTAATTGGGAAATGCAGCTTCAGCTCCCTGTTTTACCATTGATTTCCTGGGGGATCTTGGCAAGTCAATGTATCTTTCTGTGTCAGGGGGATAACAGCACTTCCCCACCCCACTTTAAGGATTGCAAGGGGTTAATTCCCTAGGATTCCTTGAATCCTAACCTCAACTGATAACAGACAGAGCTAGGCTGCAGGGGTTTGAGAGAGAAGTTCAAGACACTGTCAGCTTCTGAGACAGAAGCCTGGTTTTGCAATGAGGTCACTGCAAGTCTTTTTGCCTCAGTTTCCCTACTTGTTACCTGGCATATAATAATTGAGACTGGATGAATAATACTTAAGGAATCATTTATTTAAGGCTGAACCATGATTCAGTTTTGTTCAAGCCCTTCATGAATTTTTATAGGCCTGGGTGAAATATTTGTCACATTTTTTCAAGCACAATTTGTCTCTTTTCCATAGAAACATAGAAATTTCCATAATCCAGTGACCTGGGTTTGACATGGCCAGAACCAGATACTGCATCACCCAAAACCTGGAACGTCTTCTTAGCGTGCTGCAGCAGTCAAAAAAGCTAAGAGAATGTTAGAAACCATTAGGAAAGGGCTAGATAATAAGACAGTAAATATCATTATACCACTATATAAATCCATGGTACACCCACACCTGGAATACTGCATGAAATTGTGGTCACCCCGTCTAAAAAAGGACATATTAGGATTAGAAGAGGTGAAAAGAAAGGCAATAAAATTATTAGGAGTGTGGGGCTTCATTATGAGGAGAGATTAAAAAGACTGGAGTTTTTCATCTTGGGAAAAAAAACTGATTAAGGGGGATATGATAGAGGTATATAAAATCATGAACGGTACCAAGACAGCCAATAAGAAAATGTTATTTACCCTTCACATAGTGCAAGAACCAGGAGCTCCCAATAAAATGAATAGGCAGCAAGTTTTAAAAAAAAAAGAAGTACTTCTTCACACAAGGCCCAGTCAGCTCGTGGAACTTGCTGCTAAGAGATGTTGTGAAAGCCAAAAATATAACTGGGTTCAAAAGAGAATGAGATAAATTTATGGAGGACAGGCCTATCAATGGCTATTAGCTAAGATGTTCAGGATGCAACTCCATACTCTGGGTGTCCCTAAACATCTGACTGCCGGAAGCTAGGATAGCAGCTGGCACCTTCCTTTACATCACCTTCTTGGTTATGACCTGTGCTCCCAGAAGCCACACACGGCCAAATTCTTCTACTTTGCTATCTGTGACATAGTGCACCCCCCATGATCACCCTTATGGTGTAATTATGTATTCTTTAATGCAAAGTATGTCATGCAAGAGATTTTTGGAATGCTCATGGTGTACAGAACATTGTTGTTATAGTATCATGTTTCTTGCAATGTCAAGTGTTATTAGGCTTTGCTACGTGATGTCCCCAAGATGTGTCTCATGGCTTAAAACGTATCCATACAAGGCACTCTAGGAGAAGAGAGGCAGTTCACACCTCATTAAGGCTTGTATAGAGCAAACCCATCAGCATTCCAGGAACTAAGTACTGGCCTAGAGGTCAACAAAGGAACCAGAATAAGGTGATGTTCACTGACTCAGGACATGGAGGGAACCATACATGGATACTGTTTGGCACCTGACCCTGAAGGGTGGGGAAGCAAAGCTCTAGGAGGAAGAAGGAACATTTTAAAAAGGGGAGACATTTTTCCATTCTCTCTCTCTTCCACTTCCATCTACAAACACCACCAAGTGACTGAAGTGATGGAAAGCCTGGCTGAAGGATAACCAACCAGCCTGTGGTGTGAATCATCTGAGTTTGTAAGGTTGCTGAAAGTGTTAAGCTTAGGTTATACTGTATTTGTCTTATGTTTTATTTTGACTAAACCTGACTTGCTTTCCTCTGACTTGCAATCACTTAACATTCTGTAGTTAGTAAATGAGTTTGTTAATTCTATCTAAAGCAGTGCATTTGGTTTAAGGTGTGCTGGAGATGCCATTTGAGGTGACAAGGCTGGTGCATATCAATTTCTTTGTTTAACTGAAGAAAATTGGACCTTCCAGTTTCTAGTTTGCAGCACTGAGTACTGTAAGACAGAAGTTCCTAGGGTTGCATCTGAGATTGGGGGTATTGGCTGGCCAGAAGCACTCACTCACTAAGTTGGAGGCAACTTGATTGCTGGAGGCGGTGTGTGAACTGCCCAGGAATGGGAGTTCTCACAGCAAAGCAGAGTAAGACGGGCTCCAGGAGTGGGAGACTGGTGTGACACAGCTGGTGCAGGGTTGGTTGAAGACAGAGATTGAGCCGGGTGGAGTGATAAGGAACATTTATTCGGTTACAGCTTCTAGTCCACTCATTCCCCTTTGGCCCAACAAAGTAAGCCCCAAGTTCCCTACTTTACAACTCTTTATCTAAAATAACATGTAAATACACCCACTAATACAACGCCCCATAAGATCCCTATTTGGTGAGATAAATGATTATAAAATGAACATTAACGACTTGGGGAGGCATATAATTATATCTGCCCCTGCTTGTTATTTCCCACAAAACTTGTGTAGCATATACATTTATCTTAACAGCAAGAATGACCATGAAGTCCCTTAACAAACTAGCAACAACGGAAGAACTAGGGAGAGAGATCACGAGCCTTCCCTAACAGACATGCTGCCTGGGAAAGAAAAGATAACACCCTTTTACCACATTCTTTGTCCATGTGGTGAGGGGAGGAATGGTTGGGGCGGAGGGACTTAGCCTGCCCATATTATGATCCCATTACTATGGTGTCTATTGCGTAGGTTTATCCTGTTATGGACACTGCTAGAATGTTGCTCTGATATGATCCCTCCTTCCCTAACTTCAAGCCTATAAAAGTGCTGTGGTTTACAGATGATTATTGTTTGTGTAGCATATGGCCTTTTTAGCCCAAGTCAGGGGTCCCGCAGAGGACAATGTGTGTCCAAAGCCTGGGCCCAACTCCTGCCCTCCAGGAATGTGGCCCAGTGCTGACATCCTTTCTCCTCGCACCCACAACAGTGATTCACCAGTCCAGATTGCATCAGGGGAATGTCACACCATCAGTTTCACCATCATGGCCATCATCACCATCTGGGCCTAAAGGGGAAGCAGATAAGATAGTACCATTGTAGAAGATATTGGTCAGACTGTGTGTATTTCTGGTCTACCATGTTTAAGAAAGATGAACTCAACTGGAACAGGTGCAGAGAAGGGCTACTATGATGATCCGAGGAATGGAAAACCTGCCTTATGAGAGGTGACTGAAAGAGGTTGGCTTGTTCAGCCTAACCAAAAGAAGGCTGAGGGGAGATATGATTGCTCTGTATAAATACATCAGAGGGATAAATAGCAGGGAGGTAGAAGAGTTATTTAAGTTCAGCACCAATGTGGACACAAGAACAAATGGATATAAATTGGCCATCAGGGGAATGAAGTTCCAGAACAGCCTTACAAGGGGAGCAGTGGGGACAAGACACCTAGCTGGCTTCAAGACTGAGTATGATAAGTTTATGGAGGGGATGGTATGATGGGACAGCCTAATTTGGCAATTGACTGATCATTGACTACTAGTGGTAAATATGCCCAGTGGCCTGTGATGGGATGTTAGATGGGTGGGTTCTGAATTATTACATTGAATTCTTTCTGGGTGTCCAGGTGGTGAGTCTTTCCCACATGCTCAGGGTTTAACTGATCACCATATTTGCGGTCCAACAGGAATTTTCCCCCAGGGCAGATTGGCAGAGGTACTGGGGGGGGTTCGCTTTCCTCTGCTGTATGGGGCATGGGTCACTTGCTAGTGGATTCTCTGTACCTTAAAGTCTTTAAATCATTATTTGAGTACACCAATAACTCATTCTTAGGTTAGGAGTCTATTACAGGAGTGGGTGGCTGGGGTTCCACAGTGGTCTGTGTTGTGCAGTATGTCAGACTAGATTATCCTAATGGCCTCTTCTGACCTTATAGTCTATGTGTCTATGACTCTAGGGGCCATCCACCCCATACCTCCACAGTGACTGACCCTAAATGGCTTTTCCTTTTTGTGGGGGTGCTAGCTCTGAACCAGCCCCAATACAGGGGACTGGCTGGCTACGGGGAACAGGGAAAAAGACACCATGTCTTCCCCCTCTAGGGGGAGCCAACTGTGACCTGGTCCTGGGGTAGGGGACCAGCTGGCTAAGGAGCTGGGGAATGGAATACCTAGTGGCTATGTACTGGCTGATACAAAGCAGGGGAAAAAGAGTTTTATTTGCTGCTGCACTCCAAAGTTTTCCTGGCCTATAACTGGGGGACGAGAAAATCACCCTGCTATTTTGCACCCAGGAAGTAAATGGAGAGCACATTTGCATTAATAAGAATAAGATCCCAACCAGCCTTGGTTGGAAATGCTGCCCAAGCCTTGGGCTGATTTCAGGATGCTCTAGACAGGACTTTAGTCAGCTAAGTATAGTCTTCAGGATGCATGTATTGATTTTGTTTTCTAGGTGACCCTTCTGTTTCCATTGTCTCCACTCCTTAAATCTTAAATCTTGATCACTGACAATAAATATGGGATTGTTTTCCATGGAACTAGATCTCAGCCCAGCGGCAATGGCCAAAGAGCTGCTCCTGAGTTGAATCAGACATGCTGGTGTGTGTGATGTTTCCTGAGGACATCAGCATGGGTATTTCCATGAGCATCCAATGGAGATGGTTCTAGACACTGCAGGGGAACACTTCAGAGTGGCTGAGAGCCTCGGGTGCACCTATTGCTAACCTGCCAGGCTAAATGAGGGCTGGCAGAGCCCAGAGGAGATTGCGTGGGGGGCAACAGGCTGTGGGCATCAGGCAGCTGACATCTAGGTGAGTCTCTCTCTTGCAGGACGCAGGAAGGTAACAGGACTCACAGTCCTGGGAACCCTGAGAACCATCACAGGCAGTGTTCCTACCTCCCTTTGGGAAGAGGAATGAGCTGTACCAACATAAAAAACCTTTTTACTGGGACAGTTGGGGCTTGTGGTATGGAAGAGGAGCAGCTGTGCGCTGGATGTGCCATGTTGCCCTGGTTGTTTATTGCATAACTACAGTGGGCAAGTGGAATAAGGGCTGGATGGACAAACAACCAGGAAGAACAAAGAATGGATCTGGGTGAACACTGGAGGGCTGGTCCAAGACAAGATGTTTCCTTGATCACCTTGTTTCTCTCATTTTTTCATGAACATTTTCATCTTTGACAAATCCCCTTATTGCAACGAAAAATAGTGTTTGTTAAAAAAGAAAAAAACCAACAACATGGGAGAGAATGTTTAGTTTTACTGGATGGGCCTGAAATAGACCAGCTGAGGTTTTTCCGAGCGACTTAAGCTAATTTCCATTGGTTTAATTTAAATGAATTTCATTTCACCAGTGGAAGATCTGACTTTATGACTTATTAACAGCCTTAAAACTTGGCTAAGGCAGAGTCAAGGTTGCCCCGTGCTGGCTTGTGCCCTTCCACAATGAGGAAAGTGATGACACGTAAAGCCCCGGAATTGAAATTTACAGCAGCTGAGGATCTAACCATGTGAGTGAGAGGCCGATATAAACTGACTGCTTAAAAGCTGATTTTTTTAAGTTCTCTAAGATTCACATGCTAAATCCCATTGTTTTGAAAATGTGTCTCTTTCATGCCTGAGCTAGGTTAAGTGGGGCAAATTTGGAGTCACTTGGGCCAGGGGTAACTGAAATGAAAGACTCCTAAATAGGGGACCTGAGAATAAAACAGGCTTGGCTCCTATTTTGATTTGATTGGCTTTCACTCTTCTTGCTCAAGTTGGAAGGTTGTAGGAGGCAAATTGATACACCCAGGACTGAGGTGATGTGATGTTTACAAGATATAAAAAAAGTATTCTCTTGGGAGACAGCACTGCAATAACTTTTGAGTCCAGCATCTCCCCAGCTGGGCTTTGCCTCTCAGCTGGGCAGAAAGCAGGAGGCTGACTAGGGTGTGTTGGTGGGAAAGGAACAGGGAGACACTTGCTTTCCAAAGCTCTCATCAGGACAGGAAAGCAGAAGAGCTCTGAAGGGAGAGAGCGAGGCAGACAGCCAGGTGAAGAGAAGACAATTCCTGCAACGAATGGGCTGAGAATTTCAAGCTTGAATCTCAGATCGATTTCTTTCCATGGGAACATACTTACCAGCCTGGATCATCATTCCACCTACCCCTGCTCCCTCATATGCTGGATCAAACCCCTGGCTTTATCTAGCCTGCTGTGTCCCCGGAACAAACCTATGTGCCCATCCAGCCCACTAACCCCATCTAGTCCGGTAACCCCTGAATATTTGCTGCACTCAAAAAGACCCACAGTCCATATGTTGCAGCCATTTATCATGCCCTGCTGGAGGAGACAATTTTTCCATTGATCTCAGTTTCACCTTTGAAGCCATGGAGGACCAGGTGGGGCTGAGGGTCAGGATTGAGGAGCAGAGGCAGAACAGTGGAAGCCCAGATAATGTTTTTCCTTGTTTCTTCTTTTCTACTGGCTTGTTGTCCAATAAACATCTAGTCAGGACCTGTGTCTTTCACCTCTCCTCACTGTGGCTGCAGCTGCAATATTAAGCCACAGCTCAGCTGGCAACCATGATTGGGGAAAAAATGACCCCAAAAATTGTTTGGTTTGAGGATTCCCTCTTAGTCTGAAGTATCTGGTCTGGGAAGGTGGGGGCTAGTGGGTTAGAGCAGGAGCGGGAGCTGGGAGACAGGACTCCTGGGTTCTATCTGAAGACGAAGCAGGGACTTGTACATCCCAGGAAAATGCACCATCCACCTTGCTGTTCTGGCATCTCTTTGTCAGCTGCAATTGCAAATTGCATCCTGGAGAGAAGAAAGCTTCTCAGTCACATTTTTGTTGAAACCTTTCCGTGTCCAGGAAGCAGTTTGGTTTTGACTAATTTTTTTTCTCCTCAAAAAACAAGTTTTGCCAGTTTTATTTTTTACTTACTTTTGGTTTTGAACAGCTATAACTAAGGATGCTAGGTTAGGTATTGTAAGGAATTGAGTCATTGAGTGAGATTTTCAAACACATCTAGGTGCCTAACGCTCTTTACTGCCAATGGGTGTTAGGCACCCAGCTGTTTTTCAAAATCTCAATAGATGCCTAAATACCTTTGAAATCTGATCATTAAACATCTTTGAAAACCTGGTCCTAAGTCAATCTGTGGCCAAACAAGTAATTCAACTTGGGTCTTCTGTGTCCCCAGCCAGGTCCCTAGCTGTTTCACCATTTTCTAGTAACATAGATGGAATAAATGGGCCAAAGGTGTTAACAGAACCCAAGCAGTGTCCAATATTAGACAGTTAAACAAAGTGCAGTGTTTGGTCCAGATACTTCAGCCTGCTTAGTGCTTGGAAAACACACCATTTAACCTTCTATTAAAGATACAGAAAAGGAGGAAAAACCGCTAAAGAGACAAGGTGGGTGAGGCAGAGCTCTGCGTGGGTCTCTCTAACCAAGGACCAACAGCATACGAAAACCAGTGTAAAGTAAGTCTTTTACTGTAACAGCATGCCTTTTTGATCCTTTATTAAAGATACAGCCAAGAAGGAGCACAGTTAAGCATTTGAAATATAATGTGTTTGGTAATTTACATTATTCCTTTTCCCTTAAGCTGGAGAGTCTTTAGAAGGAAGTGGAGGGTGAGAGGGACTATTTGGCAGTCCTTTTTAATAGCTGAGTTTTGGGGGGCAAAGAGAAGCAGTTAGCTGAGATGGGCTGGATCTGTTGTCATTACTGTGCCTGGTCCCATTTCCAATCAGGAGGTCTTTGGCATTCAACTGGAGCTGCTAGGGTGGTGATGTCACCTTGGTCCCTCTCTCTCACCTGTCTTTTCAGGACATCACTCACGATCAGGATAACAAAGGTCTGGGGAAAGGTTACAGGAAATGGTGGGAGTGGCAGTCATATTGGAGAACATCATTCCATGTGTCTGTTCCTCCTCATTTCCACCCCACCAAATCTCTTACTTTGAAGACCCCAGAAGGAGGCAACAGGAGGAATAGGCCATTCCCTCATTATTTTGTCCACCAATCAGGCCTAGTTTCCAACACTCCAATTTTGGTTCACTGATTTTCCACTCCACACTTTTCTTGTTTAGCAGGGATGATCTTAACATCATTTCTGATTTCTATTGGGAGGCCTTTTTATTTGGACTTATTCAGTCTCTGCCTCCCTTTCATACCTTTTCACATCAACCTTTCTTATTGTAGGTTGTTGTGATGTCTTTTTAACTTTCATGTACCTTTTACAGTTCAGTTCACAATAAGGGTAAATGTATCGACCCACCTCTTACACCACTGCCCTTCCTCTGCTTACAAGGGATGGATGTCCAGGAGCCGAAGTGGAGCGAAAATATCACATCTGTGACAGAGTTCATTCTCCTTGGTCTCTCTAGTGACCCAGAGGAGCAGCTTATCCTCTTTGGAATCTTCATAGCCATCTACCTGGTGGCTCTGATGGGCAACGTGCTCATCATACTGCTCATCAGCCTGGACTCTCGGCTCCACACACCCATGTACTTTTTCCTGGGCAACCTCTCCATGGTGGACATTGGCTACACCAGCTCCACAGTGCCCAAGATGCTGGCCAATTACCTGTCACAGGACAAGTCCATCTCGTGGACTGGCTGCCTCTCCCAGATGTTCTTCTTCATCTCCTTTGGTGGGATCGAGTGCCTGTTGCTGGGGGTCATGGCCTATGACCGCTATGTGGCCATCTGTCACCCGCTACACTATGGCACGTTGACGAGCCAGCAGCTGTGCTTCCTGTTGGCTGCAGCCGCCTGGCTCATTGGCTTGGCCAACTCGGCCGTGCACACAACCCTGATGTCCATCCTGTCCTTCTGCCGAGACAATGTCCTCCGCCACTTCTTCTGTGACATCCCCCCACTATTGCAGCTCTCCTGCTCCAACACCCAGATCAACCAGGTTGCCACCTACATCTTGGGTGGTAGCCTCGTCTCAAGCTCTCTGCTGGGAACCCTGGTGTCCTACGTGTATATTGTCATGGCCATCCTCAGGATCCGCACAAGGGCCGGGCGTCTCAAGGCTTTCTCTACCTGTGCCTCCCACCTGACCGTGGTCAGCCTCTACTTTGGCACCATCCTCTTCACTTATCTGCGCCCGAACTCCACTTATTCACAGGAGCAGGACCGGGCACTGCCTGTGCTCTATGGCATCATCATCCCCACGCTCAATCCCATCATCTACAGCCTGAGGAACAAGGAGGTGAAAGGGGCGCTCCGAAAAGTCCTGGCTAGGAGCTAGCCAGGTGAAGGGGAAATGCACTGGCTGGAGAGTCAGGACTCCTGGGTTCTGTCTCTGGTTCTGGGAGGGAAGGGGAGAGGAGAGGAGAAGGGAACAGTGGGTAAGAGCATGGGTGCCAGGAGGCAGGACTCCTGGGTTCCACATCCATTTGAGGGAAAGGGTCTGTGTGTGTGTACACAAAGTTTTCTTATTCCAGGTGCCAAAGATTTTTCTGTTTTTCCGTGAACATGTTTCAGTTTTCAGCAGTATTGGGTGTAACATTTTTGGGGGAAAAAATTGAGCCCTGCAAATCTGCAGACATCTGCTTTATGTCCACGGATCACTTTTTGGAGATTGTGAATTGGCTGCGGATCTCAAAGGCCTTTGGGGCTACTTCTCTGCCTTTGAGATCCAGGGCTGACAGCTGATTAGCTATTCAGCGCTACCCTCACCCTCCCCATGACTGATCACCAGTAAGCTTTTCAGCACCAGGCTGACGGGGCTGGCCTCTAAACAGCTGATTGGGGACCCCAGGGTTGCGGGTGCCACATGGATGTAGATAGTGATAAAAGACAGACTGCAGGTGGGACATCGGATACAAGTTGATGCTAGCAGATGTGGATTCACATTTCTGTATCAACACAGGGCTCTACAGAAAAAGCTTGTTTTTTTTTCCTTTGCTGAAAATCTTTTAAAAAAGTGAATGTTTAGTTTCTCAACAAAGCCAGCAATATCTGAGGAGTCATTGTCCAACTGGAAAAATAAATAGATAGCACAGAGTCATGGCACACATTGTTTCTTATTCCTGCCTTAGTTGTTGGAATTTATATGTGGGAAATTTCAATCAACGTGCTCCCCAAAGAACCTATAGATGTATATACATAGTTTATGTGTAGCACGTGCTGTTGTGTGGCTGCTTTGCTAAGTAGGCAACCTCAGAACTAGGTGAAAAACTGCCCATTATTTTTGCAGGAAATAAATACATAAATAAATGTTTTTCTTTTTAAGAAAATTTCCTTACAAGAATCTTTTGGTTCTTTTTCTTTGTTTGGTTTGGTTTTTGCAACAGAAAACATAACTCCGAAAACAATTTTCAAAAACTTTTTTTCTTTTTTTGGTAGAAACACACAGTTATTGATAAAATCATCCAGGGTTTCATAAAAATGTTCAGTTTTAAAAAGAATTTTCAGTAAGATGTTCCAGATTTTGGTAGAAATGTCCAGGTTTCAGTAAAAAATGTGTTTTTGAAAACCTTTTATAGTTAAAAAGTATGTTTTGGAAAACAGAATTGTTTAAGTAGACTTTTCTTTCCCAAGACTGTTTGAAGTTCTTTAACAAAAAACTGGAAATTGTCAATAAAAAATTATATTTTCCTGCATACTGTACTGATTTGCCATTTTTCCTTTGAAAAATGGTTTGGTGAAATAAATTTTTACCATCTGTATTGATTGCCCATTCGGAGAGGACTTAATGACTAATAATTATGGCTATCTGATAATTGAGAATTGTTTACTATTTAATCATTAATTATTTATTATTAGTGCCTGTAAACTGGAGTCAGGGACCAGGACCCCACTGAGTTAGGACAAAATTGAAAGGAGCTTCCTTCCACAAACAGCTTATAGCCTTTTCAATCCACTGCCTGTAATGACTCTCTGGGTGGACCTGTTGTAATGTTACTGTGACTCTAACACTGAGGAAGGGTTTGCTGCTGGGTGTTTTACATCAATGAACCATTATGTGTGTGATTTGGGTCCCTGTGGTTATAGCAATATTCTGCAGTGAATATCCTGGAGATGATGGCATTGATTCATTTAGCTGGGATATTTTTAGACCTTATGGTTGGATCCAGTACTTTTTCTCCTAGTTTTTATCTCTTTGTATCTGGTCCTTATTTAATGTCAATGCTAATGAATGCAACGTATTACACATTGGAAAGCATAATCCCAATTATAAATATAAAATGATGAGGCCTAAATTATGTCTTCCTACTCAAGAAAGAGATCTTGGAGATGTTGTGGATAGTTTATCTGAAAACATCCACTCAATGTGCAGTGGCAGTCAAAAAAGCTAACAGAATGTTAGAAACCATTAGGAAAGAGACAGGTAATGACAGAAAATCCATGGTACACCCATACCTTGAATATAGCATGCTTTTCTGGTCACTCCAGCTTAAAAATGACAAATTAGAATTGGAAAAGGTACAGAGAAGGGTAATAAAAATGATGAGGAGAAATTAACAAAACTGGGACTTTTCAGTTCGAAAAAGAGATGATTAAGGGGAATATAATAGAGGTCTATAAAATCTCGTCTGGTGTGGATAAAATGAATAAAGAAGTGTTAATTACCCCTTCACAGAACACAAAAACCAGAGGTCACCCAATAAAATTAATAGGCAACAGGTTTGACACAAACAGAAGAAAGTATATCTTCACAAAACATACACTCAACCAGTGGAACTCATTACTGGGGAATGTTTGAAAGCCAAAACTATAACATTACTCCAAATGAACTAGGACAGGACCATTCATAGATATGGGTATGTCTACATTGACGGAGGCACTGTCAGCGCCGTTGGATCGATTCTTAAGGCTTGATTGAGTGGCAGTGAAGAGCCACTCAACTGATCTGGAAGTCAACAGTGTTAATCCACCCCAGGAAAAAGGGTAAAACTGAGTCAATGGGAGGCCATTTCCTGTTGGTGCAGTGTAGTGGGGACGTGGCGCTACATAGAAGTTAGGAAGCCAATGAGAAATACGAAAGTGACTCTCCGTAGCTTGTGTATCTCCCTTTGACTGCTGCCGAATGTCACCAACAGTGTAGACAAAATTTATTAGCTAAGATTGTCAGGGATGCAACTCAATGCTCTGGGTATCCCTAGCCTGTGAAAACCAGAAGCTGAGAGTGGATGACAGAACATGGATCACCCCATGATTGCTTGTTCTGTGCACTCTCTCTGAAGAATCTGGCATTGGTGTGACACTCTGTGTCTGAGAACAACATGCCAGAAACTCCTTATTCACTAATGTCATGTAATTATGATATGTTCTGTACATAATATGTCTTCTGTGGTATTATTTTAAAACTCTTGATCTCCTAAACATCAATATCTTGTTGGATTGTATGTGCTGCCATAATATGTGAATTTATAAAATACTGCTTAAAATGCTACTGGAACATGTTGCAATCTGGGAAACTCCCATAAACAGCCTTTCAGGCACAACAATGGATAGGTCAGACAGCGTTGATGGCTATCTCTTGCATATTCAAGGTCCAATTTCACTAACAGGGTTTGTTTATAGTGGAGCTTTAGAGAGAAGAGAACGTATACAATGCAATACTAACTGACCAATGAGGGCAACTCCGTCAGGTCATGAACACTGACTGTTCGAGCAAGCTGAAAAAGACTATAAAAGAAGGGGAGTGATATCATGACTTGTCTTCACTCCCCCACAGCTCAACACCTGCATAAACACCTGAAAGACAAAAGATTTTGGAACGGAGGGATTGAGGCTGCATGACAAATGTAGCTTGTGAACTGAAGAGCTGCAAGTCTGCAAATACCATCTCTCAGGTTGAGAACTTTCTAGGTTCTAATCCTGTTTGAATTTAGATTGTGTTCTTATTTTTATTTCTTGGATAACTTCTCCTGATCTCTTAAGCCTACAACTTATAACCACTTAATATCTATTTTTTCTGTTGTTAATAAACTTGTTTAATGTTTTATCTTAGCCAGTGTGGTTTTGAATGGAAGTGTCTAGAATCTTAGCGCAGTAACAAAAACTGGTGTACGACTTCCTCACATAGAGGGGAAAGCAGACTCATTAATGAGCTTATGATGGACACATCTTTGTCCATTACAAGCTGGTATTATCTCAGAGTGAATTCCTGGGCAGGGAAGAGCTTGGGATCTGTAAGATTTACTGGCCTCCTCTGGCAATATTGTGGGTGCATGTGTGACTCAGTGTAAGTGGAGTGCCAAATGCTGTTGTATTGGATGTTAACATGGTCTGGAGAGACTCTGTGTCATTAAGAAAAGTATATTTGGAGGTCAGCACAGCTACAAGATTAGGGAGGTTGAGTGGTACTTCAGATTAAAGCTGCATCAGGCTGC
>ML675620.1:739554-840030 GCA_007922155.1 Mesoclemmys tuberculata
AGCCCTCCCACCAGTTTTTGGCTACTCGCTTTCCTGGAGTTGCCTACAAGCCCTGAGCCACAAAGAGGCAGGAACTTAATACAATATGGGCCCCAAAAGATACTGCATGCCATTGCAATATCTGTCTTAACGATATACTAATGATTATGCAAAGTTCTGTAAGAATCTATTCTTGATGGACATTACTATTGCTCATTTATACTGTGGGGGTCCCTGGGAGACTAGTCATGGATTGAAACTTATTGAACTGGGAGCTGTACAGACCCCAAATGTTCCTGTGGTAAAGGATCGGTAATGTTTGTAAGTGCTGAAGATGGAAAGTCCTCAGCCATGCTTTTATTCTTATTCCAGAGAGCTTTCTATCACCAAAATGCTTTCCAGCGTTAACACGTTAATTCTTTCAATGGCCCAGGGAAAAATGTGGAGTCATCCAAAAGGAAATTGTGCCTTGGGACGTGTGGACGGATAAGGTGACATTTTCCTCTCTATCCTGAATGACGTATTTTTAACAAAGTGGAGTGTAAAAGGTTTGCTTACATTGAGGCCAGCATCAGAGAAGCTGAAATCTGTGGTGTGACCTCTTCACGTGGGGTTTCAGAGAGCAGGATCCCGGTTCTGCTGTCTGTGGCTTATTTGCTCCCCTTCGTGTGTTTTAGTTGTCTCAAGGCACATCTCCCCTGCACACTACTGGTGGAGGTGTGTGTGTAGCTACACACCGCAGCGAAAAGCAACAATGAGAGCTGCACTGTCCTGGCAGGACACGATGGGTGGGCTGAGACCCTTGGTTTGCTTTGCCTTGTATCGCTCACCAGAAAATAAGCGTCTCTCCCAAGTCATTGTTTATCCTGCAAACACTGAAGGTGAATTTTTATCTTGAGACTTTGCTAATGGGCATTTAAAATTAATGGGAAGGGAAAGTTAATAGCGTGAGAAAGGTAGAATCGAGGTCTAGAATCACTGTCCAGGTTCCTCCCAGGACTTTCCTGGCACACGCACTGAGACCTTTATCTAGCACTATAGACACATTTCTGTTCTTTGTCAGTATTTCCTTATTCCATTATAGGGCTTACTACATCCAGAAACCCAGCCAGGGGACCGTCTTATGCCAAAAGTAATAATGTTTGAAAATCTCTGTGGTTCACCCCCAGGGGTAGAAATAGAATTATTGGTCACATGATTCTCCTGTTGTCATTTAAAAACCAAGCAAAAATGCTGCACATGTGGTTTTAGTTGAAAATTTACCCTCTTTTACATGAATAAATTTGGGATGAAATCTGTCAGAACGTGTTGATTTTCTCATTGTTAGAGCTAGTCAGGAACAGAATTTTAATTTCATAGGAAATTCCATGAGTTCCAGTTTTTGTTTTCAGTCCACTTCTGCCTTTTCAAAAAAAGAAGTATTTTAAATTTTATGCTGATATTATTTTATTTCATTTCTTATAACTCTTATGTCATCTTTTATTCTAGTTTATTTGTATATTATATTTCATTTTGTATTATTTTATAACATATACAGTAATTATTTTTTCCCTCAACAACGGTTTGTAAACTTTTCCCATGGAACATTTTGATCTTGACAATTTGGCATTTTCTGATGCAAAAAACATTCCATTAGAAAATGATTGATCAGTTCTATATTGTCTTCATTTTCCTTCGTTAAAAAATATTAATTCCCTCTCTTTGTTTGTGGCTGTTCTATCTGCCAGTCCATTCTGTCTATTTGCCAGGCATTACTTATCCTTCTTAACTGCTAAGCAAGGACTTGATCCTGTGGAGGGTAATGCAATGTTAACTTTACACCTGGGAATAATTGTCAGGTGTCTGAGCCTTAATTTGTGGAGATCAAAGATAAAATTCCCACTGACTTAAAGGAAAGGATCCTTTGATTTCAGTGGGATTTGGACAGCTAATCTCTTTAGCCTTTGACACTTATCGTCAACGTGTGAACCCCTAGAACTAAGTGCAGCAGCAGCAAATAGCAGCTCTGTGTTACCCACCTCATTTCACCAGCTCTCTCAGTAGCTCAGGGAAGAAGATGCCGCTCTTAAGAGTACAATCTTCAGTTCCTAAGGCGCTGCAGCCTGTCTCACTGAAAGTCAACGGGTCTTTGGCACCTAAGTCACTTCTGAAATTAGCTCGTGCTTTTCAAAACGTGACCCTTACATCAAGGCCTCCTGCTCAGATGTTCTTGAAAAGAGCAAATTAACTTGGTTGCTCTGATAAAATGCAGGTGCAACAAGGTATTTTACACATTTTAGTGGGGATTTTCAAAGTGAGGTAATGTATACATGCAGTGCCGAGCTCCTACTGAATCGCTAGCAAGCTGACGTTACAAATGGGAAATGGTTTCTTCATATATCCTGGAAAAGTCTGAGGGATCTTCAGCGCTCCAGAAATTATAGGAATGAAATAATCTTCTACCAGAACCAGAGGCCCCCATGTTGGTCTGTTGGACTGTATGATAATCATCAGAACTTCTTGGTTAATCTCTTGTACAGGGTTGGTTAGATATTCACACTAACCAGTTCAGGGTCCTAACTGGGCACACTGAATATGATCATTTCATTTCTGTGTATTACATTAGGCTCTATAACTTGATTCAAAACCTGTGCTTTTTCAACACAAAGTTTATGACCTACTGTCCCTTCTTCCCCTGAAGGAAAGGCTCGTTCCAGCTTTTACGGACGAATATCAATATCCAATTATTTGTAAATGCAAAACTATTTAGAAGATTGTTATTCCCAGTCCTCTAGTAGCATAATTTGCTTCCTAGCTATGTAATGAGTTCTCAGTCCTTTGTCACCCATGGGGATAATTTTGTGTTGCCAAAGATTTGTTTTCATAACACCCAATATTGAATATTTGGGCCTCCCATAATTGCATTTTTAAAAGCAGACAGGTTTTTGTTTGGTTTTTTTAATTGATCTCTGGCAAACATATTGCAGAGAGGGATGAAATCCCATTGCTTAACCCTTTGAAGGACACAGATCTAAACTGAAAATGGGCTATAACCCCGGGATGGCCCTGAATTGTCACACTGTGGCTTTCATTTTTAATTCTGACTTTATTGACTATTAATCACTTCATCTTTTGTTACTGAAATCATGGTTTAATATTTATTACTGTCTATTTGTCATTCCCTGTGGTCAGCTGCCATCTAGAGATTGTTAGAAGGGACAAAAAGTCCTAGCCACATTAACCTTGTGTTCTCCACAGTGCCCATTTTACACCCTAATCACGCCTTTACCAGACTTCACCCTCCACTATCCCCGTCCAGCTGTGGGTTATTCACACAAGCCTCTCTTTCCATCACTTGGCCCTTTTTGTCTTGGGAGATTATCAGCACTGCACATTAATGCAAAAGCCCCATTCCATGGATTATCAGAGTTCATTTCAAAGCCAGGAACATCCTGACATACTTTCACAGGGGCTCACTTGTTGGGCGAGATCTCCACCCAGATTTTGCACCAATATCACTATTCTGGTTAGTGGTGTGACTTTGTTATGTTAGTACCTCTAGTGCGGCCACAGTTTCCCAGTTTGGAGGGCTCTAGCATTGGGCTGGCTTATTGCCATGCCCGTCTGCAGATGAACTATATCGATATAAGCATCTTTAAATCACTATAATTGCATCCACTCGCTGTGGATGAATGGGTCCCACATGGCACCTCCTGAATGCCTGAGAGTGGCCTAAAATTCAGCCCCTCACTTCTGTTTCCGTTCTTTGTTCCCCAATAAACTGCACACAGGTGTTCTCCAGTCCAAATCACAAGAGTTCGTCCATGGGTTTCATGCATTCATTGAAGTTCAGAACTAAATTCAGAAGTCTTACCTGCAGCTGCAAACATCTCAAACATCCCTCTGGTCAGAATCCTTCCTGCCCTAGCAGGATACCCCCAGCTCTTCCGGACTGGAGCAAATCACCCAGTCAAAGGGTTTCCCCTCACTCATTCCCTGAAATTACACTTCAGCTTTCAGAGCTTGCCTCTCACTCTAGCTCCTTCCAGCTCTTTATTGCAAATTGCCAGTATAGCTAGAGTGGTGCAACTTCTACACATAGACAAATTTTCAGACATTTATTGCTCACACCAGACATGAAGGGGACAGATAATGGGAGATCTGACAACAAAGACGACAGAAAGAGACGTTTTTAGCTTAGTTTAGTTTTTATTGATCTAGGCTTTTGGTAACAGACACAGAGTTCTTGGTGCCATTAGGTGCCACTAATTGCCATTGTCAACTACAAGTGGACATGCTGCAGCAGACAGGGCACTGGACTAGGACTCTGGATGCTTGGTTTCCATGCCTCTCTCAGCCGCTTGCCCGCTGAGCGACTCTGGGCAGGCAACAGAACCTTGTTCTGCCTTAGTTTCTCCAGCTGTAACATGAGGATGAGGATGGGAATCACAAAGCCTCCACTTTAGGCATCTGAACCCCAGAATCCAGCCCCTCTGAGATTCACAAAACCTCTGCTCAGCTCACTGCAACCCTGTAGGTGCCAAAGCGTTGCCAGGAAAAAGGTCATAGCCCGTGTGTTTGTGCCTCTGGCCATGCCCTCCTCAGACTCACACTGAGCAACTGGGTGCTGAGGCCTCAGAGTGACATAAGGACAAATATTATTATTAATTACACCATTTCCTAATGCTGGAGTCCCAGGCTGACATTGCACCATATATTTGTATAATGTGGGCATCAAAGATTTGTGTGTGTGTGAGAGACTATCTAAGACCCTCATCCTACAAGTAATGGATGTTCAGCTTCCCAGCTGTGTCTGTTTTCCCTGCACCATCTCACTGAACACAATCCCCCATCACTCACTGAACCCTGAGCAGCCACTAGTTCACATCTCCCACGGCCCAGCCACACCCAGCTGCGGCATCTGATGAAAGCCCTAACAATAATAGGTCACAGGTTCCAAGAAGATTGTCCATCTCCACTTCCTCGCCTGCCTGTGACTTAAAGAGCATGTCAGAGAATGAATAAGCAAGTGAAAATGGAGCCTAAGACTGAAACAGACTTTGGTTCAGGTCCTAACCCAGACTCTGGCTTATCTATTTTATTTCCAGCTAACGCACCTGGTCGGCTACCATTGTCCTAACATGAATTTCCTGCAAGCTTTCCACAGGGCCCCCTTCACCTCTTTGTTTCTCAGGGTGTAGATGAGGGGATTGACCAGGGGAGTCAGGACTGTGTACACGACAGAGAGACCTTTCTTGAGGTCTCTCAGCATGTGGTCTGTGGGGAACATGTAGGCAACTAGCAGAGTTCCATAATAAATGGACACCACAATGAGGTGGGAGGAGCAGGTGGAAAAGGCCTTTTGCCTCCCAGTGCTGGAAGGGATTCTCAGGATGGTGGCGATGATGCAGATGTAGGACATTACAGTCAGTAGGAACGGGACCAGTGATAAAATGAAGGAAAGCGTGAAGGCCAATATTTCCATCAGCTGACGATCACTGCAAGAGAGTTTTACAAGGGGGATAAAATCACAAAAAAAATGGTCAATGCTATTGGGGCCACAGAAATTTAACTGTGATATTGAGAACACTGATATGCTAGTAGCTAGGAAGCCACCTACCCAAGAGCTACCTGCAAGCTGAAGGCAAGATCTGCCACTCATACGGGCTGCGTAGTGAAGTGGTTTGACTATGGCTAAATACCGATCGTAAGACATCACCGATAGGAGCAGGCATTCTGTAGCCAGCAAAGAACTAAAGAAATAATATTGTGTGATGCAGCCACTGACAGAGATGGTTCTGTCCCCAGTCAGGAGACTGGCCAGCATCCTGGGCAGGATGGTGGAGGTGTAGCAGGTCTCCAGGCAGGACAAGTTCCCCAGAAAGAAGTACATGGGGGTGTGAAGATGCTGATCGCTCACAACTAGCGCCATGATGAGGATGTTCCCAGCCATGGTTGCGATGTAAATCACTAGAAAGAGCAGGAAGAGAAGAATGTGCAGTTTTGGAAGGGCCCCAAATCCCAGGAGGATGAATTCTGTGATGGACGTTTCATTTCCCTTTTCTGGATTCCCCATGGGTTTTATCTACAAGAAAGAAATTAACTCTGTGATAAAAACAAAAAACATTCATTCCTTAACATGTCAACTTTGCTTTCATTGCCTCTCTCTGCCGGCTACCAGAACAACAACTGCATGGACTATGGAGGCCAGGAAAGAGAAATGCCATCTCTTGACCTGTGGGAGAGATTTCCTGTCTGGGCAGGCTACAGGTTCCACAAAATGTTAATCTCTGCAAACACAAGTAATAACTTGACAGAGGGAACAAACACGTTGAAATACGATATGATGGGGCTTCGGTACAAAAGTCCACAAATGCAGACATCAGTCCAAATCATCACACCTTCCACGTTCTGGTGCATGGAAGTAGAACCACGTCCTTCACAGATTAGAGTTCCACTGGTGAAATGAGTGAGGATTTTATATTTTAGAGGAAGGTGTCACGCGGGCTGCATTAGGAGGGGGGGGCATTTGTGTAATTAGACATTAATATGTCAAAAACATAGTGATTCATGTGAGACATACCATGTCAGGTACTGTTAGAAAGGTTATAATATGCTGAATAAGATGATAATATTTGGGTTCATGTGTAATATGTGTAAGGAAAGTTATGGAGATCTTTGATATCCTGTATTTCAAACTGTGCTGTAAAAGACACACCCCAGACAGAGAGGCCACAGGACAATAGCCCGCTTAATGGCCCATCAAGACCTTTACAGAAGCCAAAGGCCTAGGAAGAAACTAAAGGCATACCTGAAGAGTTACCCGGATTGGCCCATGTGACTATGGACTCCATTTTGGTTCCTGTAAAATTCCACAAGCCACATGGCCAGCAACAGAGGGTATATAAGATCAAACCACAGAAACCATTTTGTCTTCGTCTTTGCCTTGTGTCCTTGTTCCTGTCCAGCTGCGGACACGCCTCTGGATTAACACACTGTGCAAATGAACTGAAGGACTTAGACCCATCCAGGTACTGGATGTATACCAGAGGAACTATACAAGCCTGCAACTCCACAATTGTTCTAGAAACCTGATGTATATGGACTTTTAAATCATTTGTATATCTCTGATTGCTTTAAGCCTTTAACACTTCTCCTATTGTTTGTTTTTCTTTTACTAATAAACCTTTAGTTTTAGTTACTAAAGGATTGGCTGGCAGCGTGGTATTTTGGGTAAGATCCAAACTTATAGTGAACTGGTACTGTGGCTGATCCTTTGGGATCAGAGGGAATCTTTTAGTAAAGAGCACGGAGTTAAAGCAACTGGTCTCTTTACTAGACCTAGTGTCAGTTTGGGAGCCAGAGACTGAAATGCAGTAAAGGGGGCTGTGTGTATTTGCACAGTGGCTTCTTGATAAGCAGTGTGGGGGAATCAGAAGCACTGTCTTTTGGCTGGTTGGGAAGTCTGACTGTGGTGTCACCCACCAGTGCTGGGAGAATTTGCTCTCCTTTTGCAGCCTGCCCTGACCCTGGCATTATCAGTGGGCTACCCTGGGCACGGACGGGTTACAGAAGGTGCAACAAAGAAAGAAACCAAGCAACTAAGGTTCAGCTATGCAATGGTTGGCAGCCAGCTCCAAGTGAATTGCAGTGGACGTGGGTCATTTATCCTTTTAAAGCCATTTGAAAATTTTTGTCAGCCAAATACCTGACCTTCCCTGGGACAATATTTCCTTTTCCTGAAGTGCTACACTCGACTATGGATACGCGATTAACTAAAAACAAATAAAAAGGAAAACACCAGCTGAAAAGCAACATTTTGCCTAGAAATGTCTCATCTATTGCAAGAGAAAATTCTGTCTAGAATTTGAATCCTGTACGAACTGTGCTTTTTAATATCCTGAGAGTGGGGTTGGATACAAATTTTCCATTTCATTCGCAATTCCATAAATGTCATCTTGATTTTCATTCCAATTTTGACGTTTAAAAATACATTTATCTATTTTATTTTAATTCTAGGTTCCTTTTATTTTACATTACATTGTATTTTATAGTTCCATTATTTATTTTGTTTTATGCTAATTCATAAAATCAGATCCAATAACTCTTTTCCAATAGAAAATTTTGTCAAATTTGAGATGTTCTCACAGGAAATTTTCATCTCGATCAACAAAATATGTCTCCCTCAGAAACGTCTCTTATATTTTTATCAGCTCTATATTTTCTTCTTTTTCTTTGATGAAAAATATTAATTCTCTGTTTGTGAGTTTATTATCTGCTCTCATTCATCCTGATTAACCGCTATATAAGGACCCGATCCTGTACAGAGTTATGCACAGAGATAACTCCATGAATAATTCAGTTCTGTTTGAACCTTCTCTCAGAAGATAGACTTTTAAAAGATAAAAGATAAAATTTCCACTGACTTTTGGGCTGGGACTCTCTGGTTTCAATGGCATGTGCACAGGTAACGCCTGGAGCCTTCTTTCAAACAAAGAGCTCGGCTGGGCAGGATTCAATTTCAATCAATAGATGTCAGTAAATGTCGATATCAGCTGAAACACCGAAACCACCAACAAACAATATCAGTAACAGTGGGCTTTAGTGTAGCCTCCCTCTGCACCTTGCTACTGCAGAAATGGTCTCACCGGTCTCGCTGCAGTGCAGGATGGAAAAATTAAAATAGTTTCTAATTGAAAACCCTCCAAAATCAATTTTAGTTGTCAAAACTGCTGCCCCAATTTGGCTAAGCTGCCTCATGGTCAATGTCTACTCCCTGCACATTCAGCACAGCAGCAAATATCACCTCTGCTTCACCTACCTCATCTCTCTGAGCCTCTCAAACTTCCTTGTGTGACTTTCAGGGCAGATTTTCAAGGGCTGGTAGGGAGCTAAAAAGGTGCCAGGGTGCCTGAGTAGGGTCAGAGACTAACTCTCATCAATTTCAAATCCCAGCTGGTGTGTCAGTGTCTTTAGGATCTGAAATACCTCCCTCTGTCTGTCCTTCTGTGTGACAAGCTCCCATCTGAAAAGCAGACAGAAGAGCAATGCACCAGGTTCTGGGAGGATAGACCCATGCAAGACAGAGAGGTTCCTGGATACCCTGGTGATGGAACCAGGTAAGAGCTAGGACGGCAGCGACCTGGCAGCTGTTGTCTTTTTCCAAATTCAGTCATTTTGCTTTGGGTTGGGAGTTTGAGAGAGATCATTGCCCCATTCCCCTTGGATTGCCATGGGGTAAGTTACCTGACACACTAACATTGCGAAAAATCCTCAAGCTGCAGGAGTACAGAAGAAAAGGCTGATGTACCTCTGAGGTGGGACTGCCAGCAGCTGGAGTCTCTGTTGTCATCTCCACACTCAGCCATTCAGGGCCCGGGATCCAAGGTATTCCGTCCATCTTCTCTGCCCCCGTACGTCCATATTCCCAGTAAATAGGAGGACAACCCAGAAAAGCTGCCCTGTATGGTAACGTAACCATCCCTCATAGCCTCACTGAAATGGGGAATGTCTTTTCTGGTTCATTTTATAGTCTTCTGTGGTAAGGTGCAGTCTCCTGAGACACATCTGCTGTGGGGAAGATAACAGGCAAGGGGAAGCTGCAATTTACTTGACAGTTTTGTAAAAATAAACCAGAGTCAAACTTCTAGTGTGAAAGGGAAAAGCCTGGAGAGAGAAGATGCTTCTAATCCTGAAGCAAATCTCTCTCTGCATAGGATCCATGCCACATTGTCTGTCAAGAAATAATGTACCAATTCTAGATTTTACAGCTGAGATTTTGAGAGATATCTAAGTTATTTAGGCACTGATTTTCCCTGCAAATCCCATAAAGGGCTGTGAAAACCTCAGCAGAATTCACTGATCTTACATTTTCTCCCACCCACCAAACCTCCTCTTACCCTCCACGGCAAGCCCATGCGTACCTAGTGCCCCTTCAGTAATCTCACTCAGTCACTCCAGGTAACATTTGTAAAGGATCCTAAGTGATTTAGGAGCCAAAGTCTGGTTTTGTTTTCCAAAGATGACTTTGTCACTAGAGCTTATCAGCCTGGATCTCACTGAGTGGCAATGGAAATTAGGCTTCTTTGTCATTTTTGATGTTTGCTTAAGTTTTTAGACAATTGTACCTTTTGCTCAGTCATTTCTGAAAGGATGCAGCGCAGGTAGCTGCTGAGATCCAATGAAGATGTAACCAGGTGCTTTACATTATTTCGGTTGGAATTCTCGAAGTGGGGCAATGTACACCAGAAACACCCAACTGCCATGACAGAGCTATGAGAACTTGGCACCGAACTATCTTAGGATTCTTGGAAAGGCCCACACCATGGAAGGTTTCTTTCAGCCTTTAGGGAAGAAGGCAAGCATCCATTTATTTCTGAATGCAAAACTATCTAGAAGATTGTTGTTCCCAGGCCTCTCATAGCATGATTGGCTCCCTCAGCATGTAATAAAGTTTCTTTCCAATTTAGCATCAGAGTGAATAATTTTGTGTCCCCAAAGCTGTGTTGTTCATGAGGCTCAAATGTTGAATATTTGTGGCTCACATAACTGTATTTTGGAAAAGGACTTTTTTGGTTTTGGTTTTTAATTGATCCCTGGCAAAAATATTGCAGATGGGGATGCAATCACATTGCTCAACGCTTTGAAGGATAACTGTCTAATCCGAACACGGGCTGTAACACATGGATAGATCTCCATCTTATCATACTGTGGTTTGACTCTTCGTTACTTAAGGAATGTTTGTAACTGAAATCACAGATTTAACAATTATTACTGTCTATTTGCCATGCCCTGTGATCAGCTGCCATCTAGTGATCATGAGGAAGGATACATGAAACATTGGCCACATTAAACTTTGCTGCTCCAAAGCCCAGTATACAGTATAGACACCAATCCCCATTCTGGAGGCTCTGCTGTTTCGATTGCCTCTTCACCGCAGGAATATTCTTGCCTGTGCAGCTGGCACCGTGCAAAAAGAAACAGGCCATGGCTGGGAAAAAACAAAACCCCAAAACATCAATGTTGGCTGTATTAGCAGGAATATTATGAGCAATTATTTATTTCTACACCACACTAAAAGTCCTCAGCTGGGGTCATATGTCCAGTTCTGGATGCACATTTGAGGAAAGAAGTGGATTAATTGGGGAATGTCCAGAGGAGAGCAACACAAAAAATTGAAGGTCTAGAAAACATGAGCTATGAGGAGAAGTTGAACAATTAGGGGTTATTTAGTCTGCAGAAGAGAAGACTGACAGGGCGGGGGACATGGTAAGAGGTTTCAAGCACATGAAAGGTTGTTATATGGAGGAGGGGAAAAGCTGTTCTTCACCTCTGAGGACAGGACACACAGCAATAGGTTTAGGTTGCAGGAAGGGCGATTTAAGTTGGATATTAGGGAAAACTTCCTGAGTGTCCAGGCAGTGAAGCACGGGAATAAATTGCCTAGGGAGACTGTGCAAATCTCCGTCACTGGCGGTTGATAAGAACAGGTTAGACAAACGCCCATCAGGGATGGTCAAGTCAATAGTTAGTCCTGCCTTGAGTGCAGGGCATGGACTAGCTGGCCTAGTGAGGTCTCTGCCAGTCCTCATGGCAATGTCTAGTGCAGACATAGATTGCCAATGTGTCTCTTGTTCCCCTCCACGTGTGGGCATGAACCAGCCTGCCAGCAGCACCTTTACCTCAGTAGAATTGCTTTCACTCAAAGGACTCAGGGCAGCCCCGCACCTCAGTTTCCCTACTTGGTTCCCCACATAAGGGAGGAATCCCCTCATCTCAGGGTTTTCCCTGCAGGAGCCTCTCTCACTCTCCCAAGTTTCACTGCAGCCTCCCGTGTTTCCCTCTCACCCTGGCTACATCAGTCCTTGACTGGAAAGTGCCTGATCACCTCAGCTCTGGCTCCTTCTCTAATCAGGGCTCGGATGGTCCAAGGTTCTCCAGCCCAATGGCGTGTGGCCCTGTCACAGGTGGGCGTAGACCAGTTTAGTTAAAATAGTGCAACATTGCTGTGTAGAGCAGCCATGACACTTGTATTCCTCACACCGGACATGAAGGGAGCAGATAATGGGAGCTCTGACGACAAAGACGACAAAGTGAAGACTCGGTTTAGTTCTTTTATTGCGCTAGGCTTTTGATAACACACAGAGTTATGCGGGTCTCTTAGACAATGGTAAAAGATGACAAGGAGCTGGTGGAAAACATCCCCTGGGAGTGGGGGCAATTCTCAGGATACTGGTTTGGCTATAAATGTACAGGCTGGTTTTCCATAAGAGGTGACGTTAGGCACCCAAATCCCACAGTCAGTGAATGGGAGTTGGGCACCTCACACCTTTAAGTGTCATTGCCAGTTACAAGTAGAGATGGTGCAACAGACACTGAATGGAACTAAAAGACTCTGGGTGGTTGGTTTCTACGTTATTCTCTGCCACTTTCCCGCTGAGCGACTCCGGGCAGGTAACTGCACCTCGTTCTGCCTCAGTTTCCCCAGTTGTAACATGAGGATGAGGATGTGGGTGTAGGGCTGGAGTCACAGAGCTTCCACTTTAGGCACCTGACCTCCAGAATCTGGCCCTCCTAGGATTCACAAAACCCCTGCTCAGCTGCCAGACACCCTATAGGTGCCTAAGTGTTTGCAGCAAAAAGGCCACAGGCCCCTGTGTTTCTGCTTCAGGCCATGCCCTCTGCAGCCTCACACCAGGCACCCAAGTATCTTGAGAAACTGGCCCTATGTCATTGCTGTGAATGGGCCAGTAATAGGCCTGTCCTGGGCCCTGCAGCACAGGATAGAGAATTTCCTTCTGATGCCTGTCCCTTTAGAAAGACGTCTGGGAATGAAATACACTACAAAAATAAAATATTACCCAATTTCCTAACACTGGAGTCCCAGGCTGACATTACCACCATATATTTGTATAATGTAGGCATCCAAATTTTTGTGTGTGTATCTAAGTCTCTCACCCTACAAGGAAGGGAAGCTCAGCTTCCCAGCTGAGTTTGTTTTCCCTGCACCGTCTCAATGAGCACAATACCCAGTCATTAGCTGAACTTAGAGCAGCAACTAGCTGAAATCTTCCACCCGCCCAGTCCCACCCAGCTGTGGTATCTGATAAAGACCCTAACAAGAATGGGTCACAGGTTTCAAGAGGTCTGTTCATCTCCACTTCCTCCCCTGGCTGTGACTTCAAGAGCATGATACAGCTCAGTGAAGGTAATGGAAACACAGTCTTGATCTACAGCAGAGTTCGGGTCAGGCCCAAAGCCAGACTCTGGCATAGCTACTTGACCTAAGGCAACTGATTGGCTACCATTGTCCACACATGCATTTTCTGAAAGCTTTCCTCAGCGCCTCCTTCACCTCCTTGTTTCTCAAGGTGTAGATGAGAGGATTGACCAGGGGAGTCAGGACCGTGTAGACAACAGAGAGAACTGTTTTGAAGTCCCTCAGCCTGTTGTCTGCAGGGAACATGTAGACAACTATCAGAGTTCCATAATAAATGGACACCACAATGAGGTGGGAGGAGCAGGTGGAAAAGGCCTTTTGCCTCCCGGTGGTGGAAGGGATTCTCAGGATGGTGGTGATGATGGAGATGTAGGACATTACAGTCAGTAGGAATGGGACCAGTAAAAAAGGAAAGCTGAATATGAGAGTCAACATTTCCACCTGCTGAGGATCATTGCAGGAGAGTTTTACAAGGGGGATATAATCGCAGAAGAAATGGTCAATAGCATTTTGGCCACAGAAATTTAACTGTGATATCGACACTGTTGTTATGATGTTAGTTACGAAGCCACCTACCCAAGAGCCAGCTGCCAGCTGGAGGCAAGATCTGCCACTCATATGGACTGCATAGTGGAGTGGTTTGCCTACAGCTAAATACCGATCATAAGACATAACTGATAGGAGCAGACATTCTGTACCAAGCAAAGAACCAAAGAAATATAATTGTGTGATGCACCCACTAACTGAAATGGTTCTGTCCCCAGTCAGGAGACTGGCCAGCATCCGGGGCAGAATGGTAGAGGTGTAGCAGGTCTCCAAGCAGGACAGGTTCCCCAGGAAGAAGTACATGGGGGTGTGAAGATGCTGATCAGTCACAACTAGTACCATGATGAGGATGTTCCCAGCCATGGTTGTGAAGTAGATCACTAGAAACAGCAGGAAGAGAAGGATTTGCAGTTCAGGAAAGGTCCCGAATCCCAGGAGGATGAATTCTGTGGTGGACGTTTGATTTCCCTGTTCTGGGGCCACCATGGGGTGTATCTACAGGAAAGAAATTCACACTCTGATATAAACAAGCAACATTCACTCCTTAACATGTCAACATTGTTTTCATGGCTTCCCTTTGCTTGGTACTGGAACAATAGCTGCGTGGACAATGGAGGGGAAATGTTATCTCTTTTGATCCCTGGGACAGATTTCCTATTTGGGTAGCCGGCATGTTCAAGAAAACTTTCGTCTGTCCGCAAACCTGTGCAGTACCTTGGTAGATGAATGCAAGCACTCAAATCTGTGGTGATGGGACTCAGACACAACAGTGCAGACAAATATAGCAGACAGATTATGTAGCTATTGCTTCAGATATAGACACTAGGCAGTGATAGACGTGACTAAACAAAATAAAACAGGCGGGAATGCCATAGCTGAAATGTGCTGGAATTTTACCTTTGAGGGGAAGCCACAACAAAGGAACAAACCAAGCAAATGGAGCTGGGAATTTCAGTGGAGGATGGTGCAGGGGTAGCCTGCTGCAAGTGAATTGTAAGGAAAATGGACTTCTAGGAAAGACTTCTAGAAGATGAGGTTTGGAAGGGAGTTCAGCAACCCCCTGCTCAAAGCAGGATCAACCCAGACTAAATTATCCCAGCCAGGGTTAGCAGGCATTGAATGGTCCATTCAGCCCACAGAATATTAACTGTGATAGAAATAAGTCAAAGATGGAAGTAACCAACAACCATTTAACCAGGACCCAGCAGCCAACTGGAGGCAAAACCTGGAATTGATAAGGGTTCAATAGTTCAGGGGTTTACATATCGCTAAATACCGATCGTAAGACATCGCTGCTAGCAGATAGCATTCGGTAGCTACCAGAAAACCAAAGAAGTACAGTTGTGTGAAGCAGCCACTGACTGAGATGGTTCTGTCATGCCATATTTCAGGAGTCAATATCAATGAAGACATAAACTGAAATCTTGCATTGACATTTCCAGTGCAGTCTCGTGTCCTTAGATACCTATCCTCTGTTATAATTAATGGACCTTAAACTAACCAGAGAACCTGGAATAGTCAGCATTCAAGTGCCCTGTATGAAAAAGAACACTTTTTACCCCTCACAGGAGATACATTTATTCCACAGATTATAAAGTGGAGTAAATCCTCCCTTACTTCATGGGGTGGTGTTGGTGATGTAATGAGGGACTGGCAGCGCCTTTTCTGTTTCCCAAAATTCACTGTGTAACAATAATAAAATACAGCTCTTTGGATGGTGGATCTTTAGAAGGGGCCTAACCAGGCTGATGTGCAGTCCTACCCGGAGAGTGTCTCTCCCCGCTCCATAACGACTGTGGGATGATAACACACAAACAAGACAAGCCGTGAAGGGGGGTAGAAGATTCTGTCAGTGTATTTGGAATCTAGAAAGAAGCTGGCATGTGTGATCCAAGCTAGTAAGACTCTGTCTCCACTTGCCACCCGATTGGGGGAAGACACTGAGCCAGACTCGCTGCTGGTAGCTCCATTTGTGTTTCAGGGGGCAGATCCCCAAATGAGAACTTGTCACAAGACCTGTATGTCAAACTCCATCTCCATTAAATGGTGTTATGGATGCCGACTGGCACTGCTGTGGGAAGGTGAGTCTAAAACTGTTAACATTCACCTGTAGAAGAGCTCGAAGTAGCTCGAAAGCTTCTCTTGTTCACTCTTGTTGGTCCAATAAAAAATATTCTCTCTTCTGCCTAGTTCCCCTACTCCTCCCAAAGCACATTCACTCTGCTGTCCAGAAGGTGGAAGAGAAATGCTGTTGGGGAGTCGGTGCTCACCTGTCACACCAGGGCAGCCCCATCTTGAAGCAATGATCTCCAACTTCTCCAGCTTCGGTGCCAGGACACAGGATCCGCAGCTGAGGTTCTTGCGTCTCCTCTTCTTGCAGAAGATGGGTTTTCTCAATGCAGAAACCTGCAGCTACTGGAAGAGATGAACAGGTGCATTGATCTACCTTTTGAAAAGGGGCTGCCCTTCAATTCGTGTAAATTGTGCCTCTATATTAGTGTTCGGTCCTCACACTTTTTAATAAGGTCCCACTTCAACCTTTCTCCCCTTTGGTTAATTTTGTGTCTCCAAAGGTTTGTGGCTAACAATGCCCAGTGGGCCTTCTGCAATGGGACTTCTGTAAGTGGATCATTAGAATTAAAAAAAATGCAAAATGAAAAATATATGGGATCCTGATTAAATCCCACCTTACATTTCTGAGTGATGCCTGTCCACGGGGATGGCCTGTTATAATATATTTGTACTGCCTCTTGATTAATATTCAACAGATGCTGCCACGTAGTGGGTATTTCTAAAAATAGCTGCCAGTCTCTCATCCTTTTAATATGCTTCCACCCATGGGCATTTTACAGTCTAGCTTTCCCCTTACTGTATTGACTACTGAAATCTGTTGTTCACCGGTCAATATTTCTGACCCCTGCACTGGTTTCTCTGCTCTGTTGGCATATAGTGTTGAATGAAAAGAATCACAGCATTTTAGCGCTGGAAGGGACCTCATCTAGTTTGCTGAAACAGGATGAACCTCAGCTGAATCATCCCAGCTAGGGCTTTGTCAAGCTGGTCTTAATAACCTCTAAGGATGGTGATTCCACCACCTCCCTAGGTAACCCATTCCAGCGCTTCACCACTCGGCTAGAGAAGAAGCTTCTCCGAATATCCAACCTAAGCCTCCCCCACTGCAACTTAAAACCATTGCTTCTTGGCTGTCATCTTCCCCCATTGAGAACAGCCTTCTGGTAGTTAAAGACTGCTATCAAATCCCCCCTCATTCTTCTCATCTGCAGACTAAATAAGACTACTTCCCTCTGTCTCTCCTTATAAATAGGATGCTTGATCCCAGTAATGATTTTCTTTGACCTCCACTGGACTCTCTCCAATGTGTGCACATCCTATCTGTTGTGTGGGGGCCCCAAAACTGGACAC
This sequence comes from Mesoclemmys tuberculata, assembly GCA_007922155.1. NCBI lineage: Eukaryota > Metazoa > Chordata > Testudines > Chelidae > Mesoclemmys > Mesoclemmys tuberculata. Next base: position 756,701 of record ML675620.1, read on the forward strand.
AGTACTCCAAAGGTGGCCTCACCAGTGCAGAATAAAGGGGAATAATTACTTCCCTCCATCTGCTGGGAATGCTCCTACTAAAGCAGAGTTGGAGCCCTTCAGTTTTCACTGGTGCCCAGCTCCTCTGGCTCTCCTCATGCCCGGATGTGTTCCCCTGATGGAGCCAGCATGGCCCCTGTTGGCACCACAGGAGTCCTGCCCATTGGTAAGCGGTAGCCACTTCCTCTCGCCATAGGTTATCTGAGGCTCTGAGGAGAGGCCTCTGGGTGTAGCAGAGCTGTCGAAAGTACCTAGGGCTGGCTGGGCAGCTGTGCTCTGAGAATCAGGACGTGCCATTGTTACGGTCACTTTTGGGGACCATTTTTGAAACAGGTCCCCTCCCTTTCTACTGCTTGGTGCAGCTGGCAGCAGTAGAGCGGTTTCTGCCCTGTAAGTCTATGTGCCGGGTCCCTCTTTGGGGACTGTTTGACAGAACTTGCCCCAGGTCTGGCTTCAGTTCTCTGTGTGCCCTGACAACGCCCCAGATGGCTCTGCAGAGTCCCAGGGCCCCTGGCTTGTGAGCTGACTCTTTTTTTTTGCCCATCCACCCTGCTTCCAGGGGCCCAGTGAGCACGGTGCTGTAGGTTTGCTGGTGCTGGTCCCAGCTGGGCTTAGCCCATGTAAGAGCCATAAAACTTTTCTTGAGGAAGGGTCCAGAGGTCACTTCTGGGGCCTGGCTCTTTGCTTCTGGCCTGTGTGTGCACCAGTGAGGTGGCTAGTTTGGAGATGGTTATAAACTCATAAACTTGAAGGCCAGAAGCAACCGTCGTGATCATCTAATCTGACCTCCTGCACACTGTAGGCCAAAGAACCTCCCCCACCTGCTCTGGTCCCAGACCCCTCCCCTCTGGCTGATGTCTCTTACTGATGTCTCTTACTGATGTCCTGAAATTATGGTTTAAAGTCATCAAGTTACAGAGAATCCACCCTTTACACGACTTTAAACCTGCAACTGAGCCATGCTGTAGAGCAAGGCAAAAATCTCTAGAGTTTCTGCCAAGCTCATCAAAGGGAAATGCCTTCTCAACCCCAAATCTGGCAATCAGTTAGAAGCTGAGCATGTGGGTGTGATACACTGTAGCCCATGTACACCTTTGTGGTGAGATTGTGTATCATTCCTGTTTACTCTTCCAGTGTAACTGCGTATTGTTCAATGCAAGGTATGTCAGGTGAGGTGTTTTTGGAATGCACATGACACACTGAACCTTATTGTTATGGCAGTATGTTTGCTCCAATGTCACGTGTGTGGCTGAGGCTTTGCTATGTAATATTCCCAAATGTGTGTCTCATATTGTTTGGATATGTAGGTCTGGGCAAACACTAAAAGCAGAGGGGTGATTCACACTTCACTAAGGCATGTCTAAAACAACCCAGCTCTTCTGGGAACAATGTACTGACCTGAGCACTTAAGAAGAGGAAACCATGGTGGATCACCTGACCCCAGAGGGTGGCGAGGGTCATCAGGTTAAAGGCACAGATATTTTGGTCTTGTGATCTCTCTCTTGCAATGCATCTACAAAACAACATCAAGACTGCCCACAGGGAGCAGTGGGGGGGGGGACCTGGTTGTGGACCTACCAGCTACTCTGTGGTAAGAACCATTGAAAACTCTAAGGCTACTGAAAGTGTTAAGCTTAGTTTATTATGTGATTCACATTTATTTCTTCCTGATCTAATCTGATTTATATTGCTCTGGGTTATAACCACTTAAAATCTTTCCATACTTAATACATGTATTTGTTTGTTTTATCTAAAGCAGTACATGTGGTTTGAGTGTGTGTGTGGAGACGTTGTTCAGAGTGACAGAGCTGGTGCATATCAATTTCTTTGATAAATTGACTAACCAATGAGCTTGCAGAGTCTAGTGAACTCTGTAAGACGGCTGTTCCTAAGGGTTGCATCTGGAACTGGAGATATTGGCCAGGGGTCACATTATTCATTAATCCTGTGAGTGGCCAGCCAGAAGCACTCACTTGCTAAGTTAAGAGATGCTAGCTTGCAGGAGTCTGTGCATGGGATGACCCAGAAGTGGGGTGTTCACATGGCAAAGCAAGTGTTCCTTGGGGGTCTAGGAGTGAGGGATTGGGGTGACACAGCTATGCAAGATCCACCACTCAGACATCTGGCAAAGAATTCTCTGTAGTAACTCAGAGAACCTCCCCATCCAGTTCGCTATCCCCAGCTTTTGGAGATATTTGCCACTAGCAGTTACAGATCATCTAGATGATGTTGTATATGCCTTTGATGGCAATAAGCACATTCTCAGGGGTGGCAGATTTTTCAGGCTTATGTCCCCACATATCATACCCCAGGAGTTAGTATTTTCATCGCAGAAACATTTATTTTTATCAAAAATGGCTTTTTAGCAGACATAAAAATCTGGTTACAGTTGCATGTCCTCTCCGCCTGGTGTTCAGCTGAATACACCCTGATGGGAACATTGTTATGGTCACTTCCCTCCTTGGTACTTCCCTTGGGGTGGATGACATTGACCTGAGCTCCGCCTGGATTTTCCGCTGTGTCCTCAGGAGCATGAGAAACTGTAGCAACAAACATAATGTCACCTCTTCTCTTTTATTTGAATTAGACTACTTGGTTAAAAGACTTTGTTTCTCTCTGGTAGATAATAATGAACAGGAGATATACACAGGGATTAACAGGGATTGCTGGTCAATTTTAGGCCTTATACAGGGAGAGCACTGTGCATGTTCCGATGCTGCATACCTATCTCCCATAGGATGACTGTTTAGCCAACACAAAGGAGAAAAATACTATGATACTGTGTGTATCGATGCTATTAATGAGAGAGGGACAGAGCTGTCCTCAGCCTCATTTTCCTGTGCATTGTGTTACATGGACACAGCATGGGACTGTGAACACCCTCAGTAACTCCCTGTAGATTACCTACATATATTTCACACTGGAGCTAAGATTTCCAATGGGAGTATTTAACTTCATTTTAATGGGACTGATTGGTTACATCACCAGGCAGTTTGCAAACCTGTTTAAGTTATTATATCAGAGTCTCATTTATGAAAGGCTTTGCTCAAGGCTGCCTTGACCTCCCTGTTTCTCAGGCTATAGATGAGGGGGTTTACCAGGGGAGTCAGGACCGTGTAGCAGAGAGAGAGCACTTTGTTCAGCTCTCGAAATGACTCATGTTTCGGTAGCAGGTAGACAATCATTATGGTTCCATAGAAAACTGTCACCACGATGAGGTGAGAGGAGCAGGTGGAAAAGGCCTTTTGCCTCCCAGTGGTGGGAGGGAATCTCAGGATGCTGGCAATGATACACGCGTAGGATGTCAGGGTTAGCAGGAATGGAGGCAGGGTGAATACACAGGCTAGGATGAAATCCAGCAATATGACCCGGTGTGTGTCACTGCAGGAGAGTTCCATCAGTGGGATGGAGTCACAATAGAAATGGTCGATTTCATTCCGGCCACAGAATATTAACTGTGATAGGAATAAGACAAAGATGGTAATACCCAGACAACCATTTAACCAGGACCCAGCAGCCAATTGGAGACAAAGCTTGGTACTCATAATAGTTGAATAGTGCAGGGGTTTACATATCGCTAAATACCGATCGTAAGACATCACCGCTAGGAGATTGCATTCGGTACCTGCCAGAAAAGAAAAGAAGAACATTTGTGTGAAGCAGCCATTGACTGAGATGGTTCTGTCCCCTGTCAGCAGACTGGCCATCATCCTGGGCAGGATGGTGGAGGAGTAGCAGGTCTCCAAGCTGGACAGGTTCCCCAGGAAGAAGTACATGGGGGTGTGAAGGTGTCGATCTGTCACAATAAGCACCACGATGAGGGTGTTTGTGGCCATGGTTGCAATGTAGATCACTACGAACAGCAGGAGGAGAAGAATTTGCAGGTTATGGAGTTTCCCAAATCCCAGGAGGATGAATTCTGTAATGGTCGTTTGGTTTCTCCAGTCTGTGTCTGTCATGGGCTGAGTCAAGGAACAAGCAAAGGAACCATGCAATTAAATCTGAAGAACATAGAGTTAAAAGTTAATCAAGTCTTGTGAATTATTTCCAAATATATGTGTAAACTACCCTTCCTCACCCTACCGCAGACTAAATTGTAAAGGTTGACTTAAGTGCAAATTGCCAGGCAGTTCAATGCAATAAACGATTATTTATACCCATGCAGATCACCCTCTGCTTTATCAGATCAATAACTACTGAAACAACAGTCCATTTATCCGATAGCAGAGAACTAAAAAGGAAGATGAGAGCTTTTCTTTATCTGCTATCGTATCCCATCTGGTCACATATAGAAGCTTAACGATTATATTAAATGCTGTGTTTCACTTCTGGTAATGGCCACAATCAAGCCATGCCTCAAGAGTCAAAATCAATAAATGCATCAATGGAAATCTTGCACTGAGATTTCCAGTGCAGTCTAGTGGCCTTAGACACCGATCTTCTGTTAGAATTACAGTAGAACCTCTGTTACAAACACCACGGGAATACAGGTTGTTCATAACTCTGAAATATTCATAACTCTGAACAAAATCTTCTGTTTGCTCTTTCAAAAGTTTCCAGCTGAGCTTAATATTGCTTTGAAACTTGACTATGTAAAAGAAAAATGCTGCTTTTAACCATCTCAATTAAAATTACAATAGCACAGAAAGTTCGCTGACCATGTCCAAACTTTCTTTTTAAGTTTAAGTTTAACACAATACGGTGCCGTATTTGCTTTTCCTCTCTCTCTCTCGGCTGCTGCCTGATTACATGCTGTTGGGTCCAAACGAGGTGTGAGACTAACCGGGCAGTTTGTAACTCTGGTGTTGGAAACTCTGAGAGTCTACTATAATGGAAAACAATCGAAATTTATATCTTGGTGTAGTCAACATTTCAGTGCCGGTAGGAAAAGAAAAAATTCCCCCTCCCTTGCATGAGATGCATTTATTACATAAGTTATGAAATGGAAATAATTCTTCCTTAATTTATGGGGTGGTGATGGTGACGTACAGAGGAACTGGCCAGTGCCTTTTGTGTTTCCCAACATTCACTTTTAGCAGTAATAAAATGCAACTCTTTGGAGTCTTGATCTTGGAAAGGGGCAGAACCAGGCTGACATGCAGTTTGAACCAAGGAGCGTCACTTCCCACTCCATAACGGTTGTGGGATGATAATAAAGGAAAAAGACACTGGGTGATAAAAGATGCTGTCCCTGAACTCAGAGTCTAGAAGGAATGTGGAGTGTGTGATCTGGGCTTGTAAGACTCTATCTCCCTCACCATCCAATTGAGACACCCTGAGCCAGACCCTGAGCTGGTATAAATCAAGGTAGATCCCTTTGTATGTCATGGGGCACATTCCCAACTGAGAACCTGTATGTCAATCTCCATCTCGGTTAAACAATGCGATGGATGCTGACTGGCTCTGATGGGGAAAGGTGTGGATAAAACTGTTAACATTCACCTGAAGAAGTGCTCGGAGTAGCTCAAAAGCTTCTCTTGGAGACCAAGAATTTGGTCCAATAAAAGATATTACCTCACCTGCCTCATCCCTCTACTCCTCCCAAAGCACATTCATGCCCCTGTCTGGAAGGTGGGAGAGAAATGCTGTCCGGGAATTGGTGCTCACCTATCATCCCAGGACAGCCCGAGGCTGAAGCTATGATCTCCTACTTCTCCTGGTTTGGAGCCAGGACCCAGGATCCCCAGCTGAGATTCTTGTGTTTCCTCTTCCTGCAGAAGCTGAGTTTTCTCAGTGCAGACACCTGAAGTTATCTGAAGAAATGAGCAGGTGCATTGAAGGGGGCTGCCCTTCGATTTGTGTATATGCTGCCTCTGTATTAGTAGTCAGTCCGCACGCTTTTTAATATTGTTCCACTTCAACCTTTCTCCCCTTTTGTTAATTTCGTGTCTCCCAAGAGTTGTGGCTAACAATGCCCACTGGGACTTGCACTATGGGACTTGCATATTTTTTTTAAGTCTAATGATCTGATGTGAAAAGTATTTGAGATCATGTTGAAACACTAGCTCAAATTTTTGAGCCATGCCTGAGCAAGCTGATGGCCTGTTAGAATACAATTGCACCCCTCTCGATTAATATTCAATACATGCTTCCACCTAATAGGCATTTCTAATAAATAGCTGCCCATAGTTCATCCTTTCAATTTGCTTCCACCCATGGCCAGCTTACAGTCTAGCTTTCCCATTACTGCACTGGCTACTGGAATCTTTTGGTCACCGCTCAGTATTTTTGCAACTTCCCCCCATTTATTTGATCTTGCTGACATCCAGTATCGATTTCCCAGCCTGAGAGCCTGTTCTGCTCTCCTCTAGTGGATTTTTTTTGCTATCACTGTCTCTTTCCCCTTCTAGGCTCCTGTGATAAATGTATAGCATCCCATTTCTCTCTCCTTAACATCTGCTGCTGTACACAGAATTCATTACATAGTATATTTCTCCTCTCCTCTCCAGTGCTCTGTGCTCAAAATTTACACACAATTTTACAGCTTCACCTCCTTTTCAATTCCCTCTTTTTGTCATTTGGCAACATAGCTTCTCCTTTTTAGCCCTTCAGATTTGGTGGCTTTCCTCTGAGCAGCATCGCTGGAGCTATCCCATTCCTTTGCCCTTTAGTATTCCTAGGCAGGATAATCAAATCTTTCCTCTTTTCCTACCCTACTGCTAGGTGTGCGCTTTTCCAGGTTACAGCCACTGGGAACCAAATCATACAACAGATCGATTGCTACATTACTGCTCACAACAGACCAAGGTAGGCCTCCAAAAGAGTCTATGGTGAGAGAAGCCCAGTGGCTCTTCAGGTTGAGATTCCAAGAGGCAGCTAAGGGCGTTAGGCACCAAAATCTCTTTGAAAGGAGAGAAAGACACTTAACTCCATAGGTGCCCTTGATAAATCATTTCAAAAGTGTTGGAGCCTTACACTTCTCATGGATGTGCAGTGTCCCTTCCTCTGACCAAGTCATGACGTGCTCCCAGAGATGGAGCCAGCACAACCATATTAGATATCATGGGAGTTTTGCCTGTTGGTAATGCTTCCTTCCACCATAGGTTGCCTCATGCCCTGAGGACAGGGCCTGCTTGCAGCCGAGCTGTGTAAGGTGCCTGGGGCTGACTAGACACCATGACCTGAGAACTAGCCTTCACTGGATGCGCCCTTGTTGCAGTCAGTTGTGGGGACACTCATTGTAACAAGTGCCCCTAAATATACTTTGGAAGGCCAAAAAAGAATCTGAAGAACAGCTAGCCAAACATTCAAAAAGCAATAGCAAAAATATTTTAAGTACATCCCAAGCAGGAAGCCTGCCAAACAACAAGTGGGGCTATTGGAGACATGAGATGCTAAAGGAGCACAAGGAAGATAAGGCTGTCATGGAGAAACTAAATGAATGTTTTGCATCGGTCTTCGCAGCGACACAGCTGAGTATGTGAAGGAGATGCCCAAATCTGAGCCATTCTTTTTAGGTGGCAAATTTGAGGAACAAGCCTGAGGATTTGGAACTTATTGAAAAATTGAACCCTAATAAGTCCCCAGGACCAGAGGGTACCCATTTAAAAGGTATTTGGAAACATTTTTCACTAGAAGGGTGGTGAAGCACTGGAATGGGTTATCTATGGAGGTAGTAGAATCCTTAGATGTTTTTAATCTACGGCTTGACAAAGCGCTGGCTAGGATGATGGAGCTGAGGTTAGTCATGCCTTGAGCAGGGAGTTGTACTAGATACCTTCTGAGGTCCCTTCCAACTCTAATATTCTATGAATATATATTCAAGATTGTAACTCTTTGCAGTCTGCTTTGGACTTAACTAAAGTATCTCACAAAACTGGGAGGCTGGGCAACAGGTAGGTGAAATTAAATGTTGTGTGGTCAAGTCAGGTCAGATGGCTACCAAAAGGTGTACTATTTGTGAGCTGGGAAGTGGGCAGGCACAAGCCCACCCACTGCAAAGGCTCCTCTCCCTAGGGGGAGAAGTCACTGGACCCAGAACACAACTGATTGCATGGGACAAAGAGTGAAAAAAGGAGCTGACGTGGGGGTCACACGGTCAAACAGAAGTAACCAGAAAGGGACACCTAGCAGAGAACCCTGGATAGTGCCCATTACTCCCAGAAGGTGTCAAGGGAGCCAGGGGATGCTGCTCAGAGGAACTCTGTCCTAATGCATGATGGACAGAGGAACGGAAGTAGGCGCCATAGTCGCAGAGCACCCCCCCACGCCCAGTGAATTTCTTCTCCCTGGTCTTGTAGATGGCCATTTTGTTCAGGGTTAGAAGGAGGTTGACTAGGTGGTCTCATGATTTTGTGAAGCCATGGATGGGGTGTGTGTATAAGAACAAGTGTGGGAAGAAGTGCAGCTAGAACCTCAGCAGGAGGTTCTGGAGGAGCCAGAACAGGGGCTGCAGCCTGGTACATCCGAGATAAATGTGAACCATCATCTCCCTCATGCCACAAAAGGGGCAGGTGTTGGGGTGAGCCACACCAAGAACACACCCATGATCACAGCTCCGTGAAGGAGCCACCAACTGATGTCCCCAGCAGGCAGTGGCTTCAATGTGAAGTAAAGACTGGCCCACCAGGAGTCCTTGTCCTCCAGCGGTGGCAACAGGTCCCACTATTTGGTGTCGGGGCAGGACAGGAGGGTAAGGAAGTGAAGGGTGTATAGCATGTGTGTATAGATGGTTCCTTGGCATGGTTTGAATGAGGACTGGCTGCAGGTCAGGGCAGCCCAGATGGTGGCCCAGATGGTGATGAGGTCAGGGCCGAGGATGTCCCAGGACATGCGGTAGAACTCCGCGGTCAGCCCATCCATGCCCGGGGATTTATTCGTGGGCATGAGGCAGAGGGATTCCAAGAACTTGGCCAGAGCGAGAGGCATCTCCAACTGGTCCGGTCTCCTGTGCTGACCATGGGAAGTTCAGTCCACAGTACCCTGCAGGTGGCGGCTTCAGTTGGACCCAGGGAGAAGAGGCTGGAATAGAAGGCCCTGCTCCTTCCGCACATCTCTGCTGGATCCGTGAGGGAGACGCCATCCTCTGCCAAAAGGCAGGTGATGAGCTTCCAGGCCCCCCTCCTTTTCTCCAGTGCGTGGAAGAAGCGGGAGCCATGATTCATCTCCCAAAGGAGAAGGATGTGGGATCAAACGATGGCACCATGAGCCCAAAGGTCTTTGAGGAACTGGAGCTCCTCCCACTTCTCCCGCCATGCTCCGCAGAGGGATGGATCCTCAGGGCTGGCTATGAGACACCTCTCCATCTCTAAGACCTCGCACTCCAGTTGCTCTATCCCCGCATCCCTCCACCAGCTGGCCCCCCAAGTGTAGTCACAGCAGAAGGGAAAGGCCCACCTCTTCCCCCACCAGGCCAGCCAGAACTCCTGGAAGGACACCACGAAGCCCACGTCCTCCAGAAGGCTGCTGTTAAAGTGCCAGTAGGCCGACCCCGACCTCTCTGCTGTGAGAGAGGCCATCACGGTCACCAAGTGGTGATCTGAGAATAGAGCCGGCCGTACATCGGAGAAGTGCGCCTGTGAAAGATGGTAATGGGAGAGGCAGATGCAGTCCCACCAGGAGTGGCTTGACCGGTCTTTCCCCACCCGACAAAGGTGAAGGTGATGACATCGTCCGGGTGGTGGTCGTGCCAGATGTCCACCAGGGACTGATGTTCTACGATCTCCTGGAAGACGTCTGCAGCAGCCTGGTACTGCTTGGTCCCTGTGCAGTCTTGTTCCTCGAGGGTGTTGTTAAAGTCCCCACCCAAGACCAGGTATTTGCGAAGATCCAAGGTACCAAAGAAGGGAGATGTCTGCCAGAAAAACCATATCCACTCTGGGCAAGAAGTTGGGGCGTAGACTTGACAAGGTTCAACGCCAGCCCCTCCATGCAGACCCAGAAGTGCAGCAGGTGGCCCGGCACAACCTTGGTGACCCTCAGCACCTCAGGCTGCAGGTTGGAGGGGTACAGGGTGGCCATGCTGCCTGCATGGGTGGAGAAATGGCTGAGGAACATCCCTTTCCCCACTCCAGCCGCCAGCTGGCCTCGGCGGCTGGATCTGTGTAGGTCTCCTGCCACAGAGTACCCCTTCTCCCAAAGGAAAGAGAGCATCTGGCTCCTGCAGAGACCTGTCCTGCAGCCCCTGGTGTTTAAGGTTGCAAATATGACAGACATTATGAAGAGGTCAGGGGGGGGATCCTCGTGGGCAGGAGAGCTAATGGTCCCCATTTTGCTTCGCAGCAACCCATGTCTGGTCTGGAAGGCCATCAGGACATCACGGAAGCCACAGACCTGCTGGTAGACCACAGTTTCCTGCTGCCTGGTCCCTTTCCCCTCCTTCATTGTGGCCCTCACAGCCCAGAGTATGCTGTTGAAGTCAACCCAGCGCTGCAGGGCAAGCGGCACCAGGTTCCAGTTACTGTGTGTCCCCCAGAGGAAGACGCATAGCTTATAACGCAGCACTAGGGGGGTCATCCTCCGGCGTGGCCCATGTGGTGGCCTTGTGGCCAGGTGGAGTGGGCACAAGGGGCAGAAGCAGAGGGAAGACAGCAGCCCCAAGTGGGCTGGGAGTGGTGAAGGTGAAGTTCAATCCCTGGGAGCTCTCAAGGGGAAAAGAGATTACTCTAGGGGCAGCAGAGGCACATGTAGTGAGGGGAAGAGAGGAAGGTTTGGGGGTGGGAGCCAGAGGGGAATTGGGAGCAGGGAGGGGGTGGGAGCTGGGGAAGTGGAGGTGTCAGGGATAGGATCAAGGATGGGTTCAACGGCCTCGGCAACCAGGCCAGCGGGGTGCAGTGCCTTTTGAGCAGTGCCGGGAGCTAGAGTGGCAGACATGGGGAAGGTGTCCTCTATGGGGATGGGCTCAGTTGTCACAGTGCCCGCAGCTCCGGGCCCTTGTGAAGGAGTAGCTGGGCTGGCACCCTTATGGGGGGGGGAGCGGCTGACCCACCATGGGGGACGAGCTGCCTGGTGGCCCGGGGCCCAGCCACTTGGCCCCAGCCATTGCCACAAAGGCTGTAGCAGCTTTGATGGGGGGTGCTGTGCCAGCTGGGTTGGCAAAGGCATGGAGGGAGGTCCTGGGGGTGGGAGCAAGGACAGTAGCCTGGGTGGGGAGGGAAGGGAGATGGAGGGGTGGCTCAGTGCTGACCTGCTCTATGCCCTCCATACAGGGTTTTTTTTCCTCCACTTGCCAGACTGGGTCAGACCCAGGAGGTCGATCTGCTCAAGGAGGGACAAGAAGTCTCCCTTCCACTACAACAAGGTTCTACCCGGTGGTAGCCAAGGAAGCAGCAACCCCAGCACCACTGGGGGGTTCGGAAGACATAAGGGTAGGGGGAGGATTTCTGTCCAGGAACTCCTGGAGGGAGATGGCACGGCCCACATTTGCCGCCATGGCTGCCTCAGTCGGTGCAGCCCACTGAGCTCTGGCAGGGGGCATGGAAGAAGGCCCACCACCAGCAGCCCCGTCCTGGTCTTGCAGGGGCTCTTACCCCCCTCAGTAGTGAGGGGGAGTGGGTGCTGGGATCCAGCCTTGTGCTTGCCACATTTGCCCTGCACTAGCACCCAGCCCTCCGAGGCAGAGGACAAGGCAATGGGGGCAGGACCATGGGGCAAAAGCACAGGGACGGGGACGGGGTCATGAGGGAAGGAGAGACCTCCCCCCAGTGCGAGCCCCCTCCGATGCCCAATAGTGGTTGCTCTGGCTCATTGTCCCCTGAATGCCCTTCCAGACTGCACTGGGTGTTGGTGGGGCCTCTCTGCTCGCCCAGGCGGTCTAGCAGGGGTTCCCCCGGGGCCCAGGCAGATGTGACAGCTGCTAACTGAGGAGGAGGGGTGTCCACAGGGACTGGATGGCTAGGGTCACCGCCGTGCCCTCCTGGGTCCCGGGAGTCCCGGGGATCCCAGGCCTTCCTCCTTGCCAGGACAGATGGCAGTCCCTCTGGATGTGCCCCATTGCCTGGCAGAGGTAGCACCAGGCCTCCTCGTTTGAGTAATGGACCTAGTACTGGGCCCCTTGATGGGGCACCAGAAATGACTGCTCGAGCGCCACCCCATCAAGAGCCATCAGCAACAGCTGAAGTTGCACCTGCTAGCAGAATGAGAAGACATGGTGGAGAGCCAAGTCTTTACAGCTGAGAGGAAGCGGGCTTATGTTGGAGAGAGGCTTCCCCAGGGTGGAGAGGAAAGGCAGAAGGGCAGCACTGGGGAGGAAGAGTGGGACAGAAAGGTGGACCACCCATACACCCAGGTCCTCCAGGGACTCCACAGGGACATGGACGCCTCCCACCACTAAGCCTTTCTCCACCACCTCCTGGGTGCTGGCCTCTGATGCCAGGAAGAATACCACCTTCCCGTACATCTTGGAGGCCACCACCATGGCCATGGGCCCCAACACCCACACATAGGCTTCCATGTGGAGCAAGACGGGCACCAGGAGGCAACAGACAGTTCCTGGTGAGGTTGGAGAAGGGGCCCCAGCCCCACGGTGCTGGATGCAGCAGTCAGGGCATGTGATGAGGTAGAGGGCGGGGGACCCACGGCCACCTGGGTGTATGCCCTGGGAGCGGTGCTTCCCCCAGAGCTGGTGGAAGGGACAGCATGGGAGAGTAGAGGGAGGGGGTTCTGTCATGGGAGGCATCGCCTTCCAGGCAGAGTGCTTGCTCTTCTTTCCCCTGCTAGCCCTTCTTCCCAGCTGAGGGCCTACCCCCTGGAGGAGGGGGGGGGCAGCAGCTGTGGTGGTGACAGAATTCCCCCAGTCTGTATGTGATGTGTCCACCACTGGTGTCCTGGGACCAAAGCCTGGCGGCCCAGCAGGGGCAGCGGGGCTAGCAGCCACAGGCAGGGACGCAGTCTCAGGGCAAGAGGGAGGGGTAGGAGTGTCCAGGGAGGGGTTCCTGGTCCCAGGCACACCCGCAATCTTGGGAGGGGTAGGAGCAGGCTCATCTGGGGGTAGGAGATGGGGGAAGAGCGGGGATGTAGAGGGAAGAGAAGGGGAGGAGGGACAGGGTGGGGAAGGGGAGCAACTGCTCCTCCCTGCTTAGCTGAAAGCAGGGGAGAAGGGCACAAGGACAAGGGGAAAGGGGAAGCTAAGCCAGCTGGGGATAGGGGTGATGCTTTCACCAGCCCAAGTTGGAACACCGGCTTCACTGGCTGCACGGGGAGGTGCAGGGGTTAAAGCAACCTGGGGGTGTGTGGTGTGTGGGGAGTCACTGGGGGGGAGTCAATTAAAGGGGGGCCATGAGCACTGCTGGGGCCAGAGCATGGGGGCCGGGGGCACGGGGGAGAACAGCAGTGGGCAGGGGAAGTGGGGGGCTTGGAGCTGAAGCAGGGCTCGGAAGGCTCAGCGGCAAATTTCTAGGGCCAGGTGGGGCAGGGAACAAACCAACAAAGACCGGTCCTGTGACAGGGCAAATGAACTGAGCAGAAAGGAAGGCTAAAGCAAGGAGGATAGGGCAAACAAAGCAGCACACATACAGACAAACAAGCCAATTAACAAACAACGGAGGGGGCAAAAATGGGGGGGAAGGGGCCAGTCAGCAGGGGCAGCTACAGGGAAGGGGGAGGCAGAGAAGGGTAAGGGCAGGGGGGCCCAAGTGTGAGGGCGAGGGGGAGGTAGAAGAAGGGAAGGAGAACTCAGGGCAGCGGCGGCGGCGGCGGCGGCAGCAGGAGGAGGAGGAGGAGGAGGAGGAGAAGGAAAGGGACCTCTCTGCAACTGGTGGTGGAGAGGTTATTGTAGAGCAATTAGAGACACCTGGACCCAGTGAAGGGCTGCTCCAGGTGTACTTAAACCCTACCTTCCCTAAAGGCAGGAGGGGCAACAAAGGAGGAGGAAGTTGCCAGAAGTTTTGTGGCAGTTGGAGAAGAAACTTCTGCAGCTGGAGGGGTAGAAAAGGTGAAAACCCTTAGCCCCAGCTGCTAAGAAGGAGTCACAGCAAAGTATCTCCCTGGGTACTGGGGTGCAGGTAGGGGATGAGACTATAAGCCCCACCTGGTGGGGTGAAGGACACTCCTCAGGCATGAACTAAGACTGCACAAAACCCTCTGTGAGAGAGGTACTGAGGGCAAGGAACAAAAGACTTACCCAGAGTGGGGGTGGAGTTACTTCAGGCCCCATTGATAGAGGAGTCTGCTGACAATAGGTGAGTCTCTGCCATTCTGACCCAGGGGAATTCCTTCCTGAACCCAAATCTGGTGATCCATTAGAATATGAGCACGTGGGCAAGCCCCACCAGTCAGACACCCAGCAAAGAATTCTCTGTAGTGATTAAGCCCTCCCTGTTTAGTCCCCCATCTCCAGCCACTGCATGTATTTGCTGCTAGCAGTCACAGATCAGCAACATGCCGTTGTATAGGGAAAAGATGGCAATAAGCACAATTTGAGGGTGGCGGATTTCCCAGGTTTATGTCCCCACATATTCTGCCCCAGGAGTCAGTGTTTTCATGGCCCAAACATTTATTTTGATCACAAATGCTTTTAAAAATGAATGACAATTGTGTCTCCCCTCTGCCTGGTGCCCAGCTGAACACGCCGTGATGGGAACATTGCTATGGCCACCTCCCTCCCTCCTCCTTCCCTTTGGGTGGATGATGCTGACCTGAGCTCCACCAGGATTCTCTGTGTCCTGAGGCGCATAAGAAACATGATGTCACCGCTTCTTTTTTAGTTGTGTTGGACTACCTGACGACAAGACCTTATTATCTAACACAGAGAAACAGCAAAGAAGGGAGGTACACAGGGATTTACTTTGGTAGTTAGTGGATCTTGTGCCTTAGATGATGACAGCGCTGTGCGAGTTCACATGCTGTGCACCGTCCTCTCATAGGGTGAATGTTGAGACGACACCATGGAGAAATATACCATCCTATGGTGTGTATCAGTGCTGAACGTAGAGAGTGAGAGAGCTGTCCTCAGCCTCATTTTCCTGATCGTGGTGATACATGGACACAGCATGGAACCGTAAACACTCTCAGTAACTCTCAGCGGCTTATCTTCATATTCTCCACATTAGAACTGAGATTTTCAATGGGAGTTTCCAACTTCATTTGAATGAGGGTTGATTGGTTAAATCACCAGGCAGCTTTGAAAAACGTCAGTTTAAATTATTATCTTGGCGTCTTTGCATGGTTCTGTGAAAGCCACATTTATGGACGGCTTTTCTCATGGCTGCCTTGACCTCTCTGTTTCTCAGGCTGTAGATGAGGGAGTTTACCAGAGGAGTCAGGATGGTGTAGCAAAGAGAGAACACTTTGTTCAGCTCTCGAAGTGACTCATGTTTCGGTAGCAGGTAGATGATCATTATAGTTCCATAGAAAACTGTCACCACGATGAGGTGAGAAGAGCAGGTGGAAAAGGCCTTTTGCCTCCCAGTGGTGGAAGGGATTCTCAGGATGGTCACGATGATACATGCGTAGGATGTCAGGGTTAGCAGGAATGGAGGCAGAGTGAATACACAGACTAGTATAAAATCCAGCAATATGACCCGGTGTGTGTCACTGCAGGACAGTTCCATCAGCGGGATGGAGTCACAAATGAAATGGTCGATTTCATTCCGGCCACAGAATATTAACTGTGATAGGAATAGGACAAAGATGGTGGAAGCGAAACAACCATTTAACCAGGATCCAGCAGCCAACTGGAGACAAAGCTTGGTACTCATAAGAGTTGAATAATGCAGGGGTTTACATATCGCTAAATACCGATCGTAAGACATCGCTGCGAGAAGATAGCATTCAGTGCCTGCGAGAAAGCCAAAGAATAAAAATTGTGTGAAGCAGGCACTAAGTGAGATGGTTCTGTCTCCAGTCAGGAGACTGGCCAGCATTCTTGGCAAGATGGTAGAGGAGTAGCAAATCTCCAAGCAGGACAGGTTTCCCAAGAGGAAGTACATGGGGGTGTGAAGGTGTCGATCAGTCACAACAAGCACCACAATGAGGGTGTTTGTGCCCATGGTTGTGATGTAGATCACTAGGAACACCAGGAAGAGAAGAATTTGCAGGTTAGGGAATTTCCCAAATCCCAGGAGAATGAATTCCGTGACGGTCGTTTGGTTTCTCCAGTCTGTGTCTGCCATGGGCAATCGAGGAACAAGAAAAGAAACTGTGCGATTGAATCAGAAGTACATAGAGTAAAAAGTTAATCAAGTCTTGTGAATAATTTTCAAAAATATGTGTAAACTCTCCTTCCTCTAACTACATAGAATGAACTTTAAAGCTAAATGTAGACTTAAGTGTAAATTGCCAGGATGTTCAATGCGAGAACAGATTATTTATACCCATGCAGACCACCCTCTGCTGTATCAGATCAATAACTACAGTAAAAACCGTCCATTTCTCTGGTTGCGGAATACTGAAAAGGCAGATCAGAGTATTTCTTTATCTGCTATCATATCCCATCTGGTGACATACAGGAGCTTAACGATGATGTTAAATTCTGTATTTCGCTTCTGGCAATGGCCATAATCAAGCCATGCCTCAGGAGTCATAATCAATAAATACATCAATGGAAATCTTGCACTGAGATTTCCAGTGCAGTCTGTGTCCTTAGGCACTGATCTTCTGTTAGAATTACACTAGAACCTTAGTTACGAACACCTCGGGAATGGAGGTTGTTCGTTATTCTGAAATATTTGTAACTGTGAACAAAACCTTCTGTTTCCTCTTTCAAAAGTTTACAAGTAAACTTAAGATAGCTTTGAAACTTGACTGTGCAAAAGGAGAGTGCAGCTTTTAACCATCTGAATGAAAATGAAAAAAGCACAGAAAGTTTGCTCTCTCTCTCTTGGCTGCTGCCTAATTGCCTGCTGCTGGGTCCAAATGAGGTGCGAGGCTAAAAGGGCAATTTTTAACTCTGGTGTCGATAACACCATGATTCTACTATAATGGAAAACAATCTCACTATATATCTTGGTGTAGTCAGCCATTCAGTGCTGGTAGGAAAGGAACAATTTCCTCCCCTTGCATGAGATGTATTTATTACATAAGTTATGAAGTAGAGTAAATTTATCCTTAGTTCATTGGGTGGTGATGGTGATGTGCTGAGGGACTGGCAGTGCCTTCTCTTTGTTTCCCAACATTCACACTGAGCAAAAACCTCAGCTGTTCTAAATCAAGGTTGGTCGCTTTGTGTGTCGGCGGGGAGGGGGTCAGATTCCCAACTGAGAACCAGTCAGAAGACCGGTATGTCAATCTCCATCTCTGTTAAACAGTGCTATGGACGCTGACTGGCGCTGATGGGGAAAGGTGTGGTTAAAACTGATAACATTCTCCTGAAGAAGTGCTTGGAGTTTCTCAAAAGCTTCTCTTGGAGACTCACAGGATTTGGTCCAATAAGAGATATTACCTCTCCCACCTCATTCCCCTACTCCTCCATAAGCAAATTCATGCCCGTGTGGAAGGTGGGAGAGAAACCCTGTCAGGGAGTCAGTGCTCACCTGTCAGCCCAGGGCGTCCCCAGCCTGAAGTGATGAGGTCCTACTTCTCTGAGTTAGAGCCAGGAGCCAGGATCCGCAGCTGAGGTTCCTGTGTCTCTTCTTGCCGCAGAAGCTGCATTTTCTCAGTGAGGAGACCTGTAGTTCCCTCAAGAGATGAGCAGGTGCATCGATCTACCTTTGGAAAATTGGCTGCCCTTTGGTTTGTGTAAACACTACCTCTTTATCAGTGTTTGGTCCTCACAATTTTAATATGGTTCTAGTTCAACGTTTCTCCCCTTTGGTTAATTTTGCATCTCCCAAGACTGGTGGCTAACAATGCCCAGTGGGACTTGCACTAGGGGACTTGTGTATTTTTTTTTAAGTCTAATGATCTGAAGTGAAAAGTATTTGAGATCATGTTAAAACACCAGCTCAAGTTTGTGAGTGCCTGTCCAAGGTGCTGGCCTGTTAAAATACAACTGCACCATTCCTCGATTAATATTCAATACATGCCTCCACTTAATGGGCATTTCTAATAAATAGCTGCCCGTAGCAAATCCCTTGAATCACTTTCCACCCGTGCCCATTTAACAGCCTAGATTTCCCATTATTGCATTGGTTACTGAAATCTGTTGGTCCTTGCTCAATATTTTTGACACTCTCCCCCCCATTTCCTTGATCTTGCTGCTGTATAGTATTGATTTCCCAGCCCGAGAGCCTGTTGTTCCTCTAGTGGATTTTTTTTTGCTATCGCTGCCTCTTTCCCATTCTAGGCTCCTATGACACATGTATAACAGCCCATTTCTCCCTTCTTAGCATCTGCTGCTCTATACAGAATTCAATACATGCTGTATTTGTCCTCACCTCTTCAGTGCTCTGTGCTCAAAAAGTTACACACCATTATATAGCTTCACCCTCCTTTTCAATTCCTCTTTTGGTAATTTGGCAACATAACTTCTCCTTTTTAGCCCTTCCAATTTGGCGTCTATTCCCTGGGTGGCAGCGGTGGACCTGCCCAGTTCCTTGACCTTTTAGTGGTCTTAAACTTGATAATCACATCTTTCCTCTCTTCCTACCCTACTTCTAGGTGTGCGTTTTCCAGATTATAGCCACTGGGCACCAAATCATACAACAGATTGATGGCTACATTAGTGCTTACAACAGGCCAAGATAGACCTCCAAAAGAGCTTATGGTGAGAGAAGCCCAATAACTCTCCAGGCTCAGATTCTCAGAGGCACCTAAGGGAGTTAGGCTCCAAAATCTCTTTGGAAATGAGAGAAAGATGCTTAACTCCATGGGGGTCCTTGAGAAATTGTTTCCTAAGTGTTGGAGCCTTACATTTCTCAAGTCCCTGCTGCTGACCAAGTCCTGACGTGCTCCCAGAGATGGAGCCAGAACAACCATATTAGATAACATAGGAGTTTTGCCTGTTGGTAGCTGCTTCCTCTCTCCATAGGTGGCCTCATGCCCTGAGGACAGGGCCCAGAATGCAGCCGAGCTGTGTAAGACATCTGGGGCTGATTACACACCATGCCCTGAGAGCTAGCCTTCACTGCATGTGCCCTTGTTGCAGTCAGTTTTGGGGACACTTATTGTAACAGGTGCCCCTAAATGTACTTAGGAAGGCCAAAAAAGAATCTGAAGAACAGCTAGCCAAAGACTCAAAAAGCAATAGCAAAAATATTTTAAGTACATCCAAAGCAGGAAGCCTGCTAAACAACCTGTGGGGCTAATGGAGACACGAGATGCTAAAGGAGCACAAGGAAGATGAGGCTGTGGTGGAGAAAATAAATGAATTTTTTGCATTGACCTTCACAGCAACACAGATGAGGTGTGAATGAGGTGCCCAAATATGAGCCAATATTTTTGGGTGACAAATCTGAGGAACCGGCCTGAGGTTTTGAAACATACTGATAAAGTGATCCGTAATAAGTCCCCAGGACCAGATGGTATCCTCCTAAATGTTCAGAAGGAACTCAAATGTGAAATTTCAGAACTGCTAACTGTGGGATGTGATCTATCATTTAAATTAGCTTCTGTGCCATATGACTGGGTGTTAGCTAATGTGACACCAATGTTTTTTAAAAAGGTTCCTGAGGCAATCCAAGTAATTATAGGATGATAAACCTAACTTTAGTACAAGGCAAATTGCTTGAAACTATAGTAAAGCACAGAATTATCAGACTCCTAAACTAACCTGATTTGTATGGGAAGAGTCAACATGGTTTTTGGAAAAGAAAATCATGCCTCACCATTCTATGAAAATTCTTGGAGGGGGCCAACAAGCATGTGGACAAGGATGATTCAGTGGATATAGTGTACTTAGATTTTCAGAAAGCCTTTGACCAGGTCCCTCATCAAGGTCTCTAAAAATAAGCGGTCATGGGACCCTCTCCTGAGTCAGTAACTGGGTTTAAAAAAAAGGAAACAAAAAGGAGGAATAAATGGTCATTTTTCCAGATGGAGAAAGGTAAATAGTAGTGTCCCCCATGGGTCTGTACTGGGATCAGTGCTCTGCCGTATACTCATACATGATCTGGAAATAGGGGTCAATAGTGAGGTGGCAATATTTGCAGGTGATGCAAAACTACTTAACACTGTAATTCTTTGCAGTCTGCTTTGAACTTAACTAAGGGGTCTCACAAAATTGATTGTTACCACTCAAGAAAGAGATCTTGGAGTCATCAGGGATAGTTCTCTGAAAACAGCTACTCAGTGTGCAGTGGCAGTCAAAAAAGCTAACTATGTTGGGAATAATTAGAAAAGGAATACATAATAAGACAGAAAATATCATATTGCCTCTTTATAAATGCATGGTATGGCAATATACTGAATATTGTGTACAGATCTGGTTGCCCCATCTAAAAAAAAAAGATATATTGTAATTGGAAAAGTTAGGGAAAAGGGTAACAAAAATTATTAGGGTTATACAACAGCTTTCATATGAGGAAAGATTAAAAAGGTTAGGTCTTTTCATCATAGAAAAGAGACAACTAAGGGTGGGTATGATAATGGTCTATAAAATCATGACGTGTGGAGAAAGTAAATAAAGATGTGTGGTTTACTCCTTCCCATAATACAAGATATAGGGGTTACTAAATGACATTAATAGGCAGCAGCCTTAAAACAACAAAAAAGGAAGTATTTCTTCACACAATGCACAGTCAACCTGTGGAACTCCTTGCCAGAGGATGTTGTGAAGGCCAAGATTATAATTGGGTTAAAAAAGAAGTTCATAGAGGTTAGGTCCAGAAGCTGGCAGTGGGTGACAGGATGGATCACTCAATGATGACCTGCTCTGTTCATTCCCTCTGAAGCACATGGCATTGGCCATTGTCAGAAGACAGGCTACAGGGCTGGATGGACCATTGGTCTGACCCAATGTGGTTGTCTTTATCTTCTCCCTTTGAGACGTTGGGTACAACTGGTGGCAGCAGGGCAGTTTCTGGTGGCAGCAGGGCCATGTGCGGGGTTCCTCCTTGGTGACCATGTGCCAGGCCCAGCCCCAGGAATGGACTCAGTGCTACATGTGCCCTGGAAAGAACCCAGATGGCTCTGCACATTACCAGTGCCCGTGGCTTAAGAGTCGACCTCTTTGTTTTCCCAACCTCCCTACCTCCAGGGGGCCCGGTGAGACTGGTGCAGTTGTTTTGCCGGTGCAGGTCACAGCATGGATTAAAGACATCAAGTTACAGAGAATGCACCCTTTACTCTAGCTTAAACCTGCAAGTGACTTGTGACCCTGTGGTATAGAGGAAGGAGAAAACCCTCCAGAGTCAGTTCCAATCTGCTTCAGGGCAAAATTCCTTCCCCATCACAAAGCTGGCTATCTGTTAGAACTTGACTATGTGGGGAAGACCCACTGATCAGACACCTGGCAAAGAATTCTCTGTAGTGACACAGAGCTGTACGGTGTGTATTGGTACTGAACATGGAGAGTGACAGAGCTGTCCTCAGCCTCACTTTCCTGGGCGTTGTGATACATGGATATAGCACGGGACTGTAACCACTCTCAGTAACTCTCTGCAGATTATCTACATATTTTCCACATTAGAGCTGAGATTTCCAATGGGAGTTTCGAACTTCATTTTAATGGGGGCTGATTGCTTAAATCACCAGACAGCTTTGAAAAACCTCAGTACAAATTATTATCTCGGAGTCTCTGTATGGTTTTCTGAAAGCCACATTTACGGATTACTTTGCTCAATGCTGCCTTGACTTCTCTGTTTCTCAGGCTGTAGATGAGGGGGTTTACCAGAGGAGTCAGGACCGTGTAGCAGGGAGAGAACACTTTGTTCAGGTCTCGCAGTGCATCACCTTTCGGTAGCAGGTAGAAGATCATTAAGGCTCCATAGAAAACTGTCACCACGATGATGTGGGAGGAGCAGGTGGAAAAGGCCTTTTGTCTTCTGGTGGTGGAACTGATTCTCAGGATGGTGGTGATGATACACGCGTAGGATGTCAGGGTTAGCAGGAATGGAGGCAGGGTGAGTACACAGGCTAGGATGAAATCCACCAATTTGACCAGTTTTGCGGACAGTCATTGTAGCAGGGCCACCTGCAGGGTTCCTCCTTGGTGATTGTTTGACAGGCCCAAGCCCAGGAAAAGTCCCAGTACCCCTGGCTTGTGAGTTGACTCTTTGTTTGCCCAACCTCCCTGCCTGGTGCTGTGGGTTTGCTCGTGCTGGTCCCACCTGGGCTTCGCCCATGTAAGAGCCACTAACCTTTTCCTGGGACAGGGCCAAGAGGTCACTGCTGGGGTCTGACTCTTTGCATCCGGGCTGTGTGAGCACAATGGAGGTGGCTGGTTGGCAGAGCCATGTAGAGACATGGACTATAAGGTCAGGAGGCACCGTTGTGATCATCTACTCCAGCCTCCTGCATATTGCAGGACACCGACCCTCTCCCACCCGCTCCTGTGCCAGACCCCTCCCCTCTGGCTGAGTCCCTGATATCTTCAAACCATGGATTTAAGACATCAGGTTGCAGAGGGTTCACCTTTTACTCTAGTTTAAGCCTGCAAGCGATCCGTGCCCTGTGGTACAGAGGAAGGAGAAAACCCTCCAGAGTCTCTGCCAATCTGCCCTCGGGGAAAATTCCTTCCTGACCCCAAATCTGGCAATCCATTAGAACCTGATCATGTGGGTGAGACCCACTAGTCAGAAACCTGGGAAAGAATTCTCTGTAGTGACTCAGAGCCCTCCCTGCGTAGTTCTCCATCTCCGGCCACTGGAGGTATTTGCTGTTAGAAGTGACAGATCGGCCACACCACGTTGTATACACAAAGATGGCAATAAGCACAATATGAGGGGTGGCAGATTTCCTAGGCATACATCCCCACATATTCTACCCCAGGAGTCAGTGTTTTCATGGACCAAACATTTATTTTCATCAAAAACGGCTTTTGAATGGTTTTACAACTGAATGACAATCATGTCTCCTCTCTGCCTGGTGCCCAGCTGAAAACACCATGATGAGAACATTGTTATGGCCACCTCCCTCCCTCCTCCTTCCCCTTGGGTAGATGACACTGACCCAAGCTCCACCAGGATTCTCTGTTGTGTCCTGAAGGACATAAGAAACAGTCGCAAGTTACATGATGTCTCCCCGAGTGTTTTAGTTGTGTTAGACTGCCTGATTACAAGAACATACTATCTAACATAGAGAAGCCACAAAGAGGGGATGTACACAGGGACCTACTTGGTTAGTTAGTGGATTTTGTGCCTTAGATGATGAGAGCACCTGTGAGTTCACATGCTGTGCACCCTCCTCCTATAAGGTGAATGTTCCGCTGACACAATGGAGAAATGTACCATCATGCGGCATGGATTAATGCTGAACGTAGAGAGTGAGAGAGCTGTCCTCAGCTCCACTTTCCTGGTCATGGTGATACGTGGACACAGCATGGGACCGTAACCACACTCAGTAACTCTCGGCAGATAATCTACATATTTTTCACATAAGAACTGAGATTTTGAATGGGAGTTTCCAACTTCATTTGAATGGGGGTTGATTTGTTAAATCACCAGGCAGCTTTGAAAAACCTCAGTTTAAGTTATTATCTCGGACTCTTCAAGGTTTTGTTAAAACCACATTTACGGAAGGCTTTTCTCAAGGCTGCCTGGACCTCTCTGTTTCTCAGGCTGTAGATGAGGGGGTTCACCAAGGGAGTCAGGACCGTGTAGCAAAGTGATAAAACTTTATTCAGCTCTCGCAGTGACTCATGTTTCGGTAGCAGGTAGACGATCATTAAGGCTCCATAGAAAACTGTCACCACGATGAGGTGAGAGGAGCAGGTGGAATAGGCCTTTTGCCTCCCGCTGGTGGAAGGGATTCTCAGGATGGTGGTGATGATACACGCGTAGGATGTCAGGGTTAGCAGGAATGGAGGGAGAGTGAGCACACAGGCTAGGATGAAATCCAGCAATATGACCAGGTGGGTGTCACTACAGGAGAGTTCCAACAGTGGGATGGAGTCACAAATGAAATGGTCCATTTCATTCGGGCCACAGAATATTAACTGTGATAGGATTAGGACAAAGATGGTAATAGCCAGACAACCATTTAACCAGGACCCAGCAGCCAACTGGAGACAAAGCTTGGTACTCATAAGAGTTGAATAGTGCAGGGGTTTACATATCGCTAAATACCGATCGTAAGACATCACCGCTAGGAGATGGCATTCGGCAGCTGCCATAAAGGCATAGAAGAAGAATTGTGTGAAGCAGGCACTGACTGAGATGGCTTGGTTCCCAGTCAGTAGACTGGCCAGCATCCTGGGCAGGATGGTGGAGGTGTAGCAAGTCTCCAAGCAGGACAGGTTTCCCAGGAAGAAGTACATGGGGGTGTGAAGGTGCCGATCAGTCACAACAAGCACCACAATGAGGGTGTTCGTGGCCACAGTTGCGATGTAGATCACTAAGAACACCAGGAAGAGAAGAATTTGCAGGTCAGGGAGTTTCCCAAATCCGAGGAGGATGAATTCCGTGATGACCGTTTGGTTTCTCCAATCTGTTTGCCATGAGCTGAGTCTAAGAACAAGAAAAGTAACTGTGCAATTGAATCAGAAGAACATAGAGTTAAAAGTTGTCTTTTGAAGTATTTCAGAAGATATTCGTAAACACCCCTTCCTCTCCCAACCACAGACTGAGTGTTAACTTAAGAGCAAATTGCCAGGAAGTTCATCTCGAGAACAGATCATTTGTACCCATGCAGACCATCGTCTGTCACATCAGATCAATAACTACAGAAACAACAGTCTATTTCTCTGGGGGTAGAGAACTAAAAATTCACATCAGAACATTATTTATCTGCTATTGTATCCCATCTGGTGACATGCAGGAGCTTAACAATGATGTTAAATTCTGTTTTTCGCTTCTGGCAATGGCCACAATCAAGCCACGCCTCAGGAGTTGAAATTAATAAACACATCAACGGAAATCTAGCACTGAGATTTCCAGTGCAGTCTAATGTCCTTAGGCACCGATCCCCCGTTAGAATTACAGTAGAACCTCAGTTATGACCACCGCAGGAATGGAGGTTATTTCTTACTCTGAAATAGTCGTACCACTGAACAAAACCTTCTGTTTGCCCTTTCAAAAGTTTACAACTTATAATTGACTTCATATAGCTTTGAAACTTGACTATGTAAAAGACGAATGCTGCTTTTAACTATCTGAATTAAAATGACAAAAGCACAGCCTATTTGCTGACCTTGTCCAATCTTTTGTTTTAAGTTTACGTGTAAGACAGTACTGTGCTCTATTTGCTTTTGCTCTCTCTTGGCTGCTCCCTGATTGCCTGCTCCGGAGTCCAGATGAGGTCTGATTCTAACCGGGCAATTTTTAACACTGGTGTTGATAATGCCATGATTCTACTAGAATGGAAAACAATCTCACTATATATGTTGGTGTAATCAGCATTTCAGTGCCGGTAGGAAAAGGAACAATTTCCCCCCCTTGCACGAGATGTATTTATTATGTAAGTTACGAAGTGGAGTAAATTCTTCCTTAGTTCATGGGGTGGTGATGGTTACCTGCTGAGGGACTGGCAGTGCCTTTTCTGTTTCCGGACAGTTACTTTGTAGCTGTAATAAAATACAGCTGTTTGGAGGCTGGATCTTGGGAAGGGATAGAACCAGCCTGATATACAGCCCTAACTGGGGATTTTCCCTCCTTGCTCCATAATGATTGTCAAATGATAATACAGGAAGAAGACACTGGATGGTAAAAGAGGCTATCTGTGTATTCGGAGTCTAGAAAGAATTGGCATGTGTGATCTGATCTAGTAAGACTCCATCTCCATTCGCCACCTGATTGGGACCCCGTGAGGCAGACCTAGAGCTGGTATAAATCAAGATAGGTCACTTTGTGTGTCGTGGGGCAGATTCCCAACTGACAACCTGTCACAAGACCTGTATGTCAATCTCAAACGCTATGAACGTCAACAGGTGCTGATCTGGAAAGTTGTCATTAAAACTGTTAACATTTAGCTTAAGAAGAGCTCGGAGTAGCTCAAAAGCTTCTCTTGTTCACCCACAAACATTGGTCCAATAAAAGATATTACGTCACTGGCCTCGTCCCTCAACTGCTCCCAAGGCACATTCACGCTTCTGTGTGGAAGGTGGGAGAGAAACCCAGTCACGGAGTTAGTGCTCACCTGTCACCCCAAGGCAGCCCCAGCCTGAAGCTATGAGCTCCCACTTCACCGGGTTAGACTCCAGGACCCAGGAACCACAGCTGAGGTTCTTGCGTCTCCTCTTCCTGTAGAAGCTGGGTTTTCTCAGTGCAGAGACATGATGTTCTCTGAAGAGATGAGCAGGTGCATTGATCCACCTTTGGAAAAGGGGCTGCCCTTCGATTAGTGTAAATGCTGCCTCTGTGTCCTCACACTTTTTAATGTGATCCCACTTCAATCTTTCTCCCACTTGGTTATCTTTCTGTCTCCCAAGCTTTGTGGCTAACAACACCCAGGGGGACATGTCCAATGGGACTTGGTTTTTTTTGTTTGTTTTGTTTAAAGTATAGTGATCTGATGTGAAAAGAATTTGAGATCATGATGAAACAGCAGCTTAAATTTTTGAGTGATGCCTGTCCAAAGTGATGGCCTCTTATAATACAATTTCACTGCCCCTCGATTAATATGCACTAGATTCTACCATGTAGTGGGCATTTCTATTAAATAGCTGCCCATATCTCATCTTTTAAATCTGCTTCCACCCATGGCCATTTTACAGTTTAGCTTTCCCATTAGTGTACTGGCCACTGAAATGTTTTGGTCACTTCTCAGTATTTCTGACTCCTCCTTCATTTCCTCTACCCTTCTGCCAGCTAGTGTTGATTAAATAAAATCAAAGAATCGTAGACGATGAGGTTTGCAAGGGACCTCAGGAGGTCATCTAGTCCAACCCCTTGCTCAAAGCAGGACCATCCCAAACTAAATCATCCCAGACAGGGCTTTGTCAAGATGTGCCCTAAAGACCTCTTTGGAAGGAGATTCCACCTTTTCCCTAGGTAATCCATTCCAGTCCTTCACCACCCTCCCAGTGAAAATCTTTTTCCTAATGTCCAACCTAGACCTCCCCCACTGCAACTTGAGACCATTGCTCCTTGTTCTGTCATCTGCCACCACAGAGAACAGCCTAGCTCTATCCGCCCTGGAACTCCCGTTCAGGTAGTTGAAGGCTGCTATCAAATTCCCCCCCCAAGATCTTTTTCAGAAGAACTGCTGGTTAGCCAGTCGGTTCCCAGTCTGTAACAGTGCATGGGATTCTTTCCTCCTAAGTGCAGGACTCTGCATTTGTCCTTCTTGAATCTCATCAGATTTCTTTTGGTCCAATCCTCCAATTTCTCTAAGTCATTATGCATCCTGTCCCTACCCTCCAGTGTTTCTGAAAGTCTCACCACTTAGCATCAGTTGCAAACTTACTGAGGGTACAATCCACCCCATCATCCAGACCATTAATTTCCCAGCATGACAACCTGCTGCTGTTTTTCCTTCAGTGGATTTCTCTTGGTAGAGCTGCCTCTTTCCCATTCTTGGCTCCTATGTCACATGGTGGCCATTATTTAGTATAACAGCCCATTTCTCACTCCTTAATGTCTGCTACTGCACACACAAAGTTCATTACATAGCATAGAGGTCTTCTTCTTTCCTGTCCTCTTCCTCTGCCCTGTAGTGGCCCTAGACAGGATAATTGCATCTTTCCTCTCTTCCGACCTACAGCTAGGTGTGCGCTGTTCTAGATTTATAGCTGCTGGGAATCAAAGTGTACAGCAAGCTGACTGCTACATCAGTGCCTATAGCAGCAGCAGTGGCAATCAAAGTCACAGCAGGGTTTTCCTATCATAGGCTCATAGATTCGAAGGTCTGAAGGGACATTATGATAATCTAGTCTGACCTTTTGCACTGCACTGGCCAAAAACCTCCCCCACCCACTCCTGTCATAGACCTCTAACCTAAGACTTTGTTACTGAGGTCCTCAAATAATTATTTAAAGGCTTCCTGGTACAGAGAATCCATCTGAAAGAGACCTGTGGCCCATGCCCCATGCTGCAGAGGAAGATGGAAAAACCCCAAGGCCTCTGCCAAACTCCCCTGGGGGAAAATTCTTTCCCAACCCCAAATATGGTGATCAGTTAAACCCTGAGCATTTTGGCAAGGCTCACCAGCCAGACACCCAGAAAGAATTTTCTGTAATAACTCAGAACCCACCCCTTCTAACATCCCTTCACAGACCATTGGGCATATTTACCTCTAGTAGTCAAAGATCCGTCAGTTGTCAAACTAGGCTGTTCCATCAGACCATCCCCTCCATAAATTTACCAAACTCAGTCTTGAAGCCAGCTAAGTTTCTTGCCCCCACTGCTCCCCTTGGGAGGCTGTTCCAGAAATTCACTCCTCTGATGGATAGAAACCTGCATCTAATTTCAAGTCTAATGTTCCTGAAAGCCAGTTTATATCCGTTAGTTCTTGTGTCCATGTTGTTGCTGAACTTAAATAATTCCTCTCCCTCCCTGGTATTTATCCCTCTGATGTATTCATGGAGAACAATCATATCTCCCATCAGTCTACTTTTGGTTAGGTTAAACAAGCCAAGTTCTGTAAATCTCCTCTCATAAGGCATGTTTTCCATTTCTCAGATCATCCAAGCAGCCCTTCTCTGCACCTGTTCCAGTTTGAATTCATCTTTCTTAAACATAGGGCACCGGAACTGCATATAGTATTCCAGATGAGGTCTGACCAATGCCTTCTATAACACTGCCCTATGTCTACTGGAAATACCTCATCTAAGGCATCCTAGGACTGCATTAGCTTTTAACGTGGGCACATCACATTGGCGGCTCATAGTCATACTGTAATGAACCAATACGCCCAGGTCCTTCTCTTCCTCTGTCACTTCCAACTGACGCATGCCAAGTTTATAGCAAAAATTCTTACTCATTAGTCCTTAAGTGCATGACCTTGCACTTTCCACTATTAAATTTCATCCTATTTCTCTTACTCCAGTTTACACGGTCATCCAGATTCTGTATGATATCCAGATCTTTCTCTATATTAGCAATACCTCCCAACTTTGGTCAACTTTATTAGCACACTCCCACTTTTTGTGCCAATCCAGTGCTTTTCTTTTGATGCGGGGTCTGCTTCCAAGGTTGTCGGCAAGGCCCATGTTTGGGTTCTGAGTCTGGAACAGCATCCGGAGCACAACCGAAGGCTGAGGATGGGAGCGGGATTGTGTTGGGAGCAGGGCTTGGGGGTTGCGTCCGGTTGCAGTGGCTGCAGTGGTCACGGGCTGCGTTTGAGAGTGGGACAGATGCTCAAGCTGAAAACTGGGGCTGGGAGATAAGCTCGGGGTGGGGTTACGCTCATTCTCTGCCCCGATATGACCTGTCCTGGGCCATGCCGCATGCCCCTGAATGTTACTCCCTACCCCCACAGTTTGCCACTGACTCAGAGTCTCTGCCAACCTGACCCAGGGGAAAATTCCTTTACAACACGAAATATGGTGAGCAGTTAGACCCTGAGCATGTGGGCAAGACCCACCAGCCAGACAGCTGGGAAAGAACTCTCTGACATGACTCAGAGCCATTCCCAACTAGTGTCCTGTCACTGGCCATTGAAATATTTGCTGCTAGCAACTGCAGATTGCCTACATGCCGTTGCATATGCATGTGATGACATTAAGCATAATTGCCACCGCCTTTCCTGCTCTTTCCACTTAGATGACCCGAACTTCAACTGGATTCTCTGCTGTGTCATTAGGGACATAGGAAATGATGTGCTCCAACCGACTTGGGGCTGTCATCCCTTGTGTTTCATTTCAATTTGACTGTCTGAATTGAATGACAAGATTTTATTATCCTGGATTTACTTGACTACTTAGTGAACTTTGCACCTTACTCAACAGTAGCGCTGTACAAGTTTAGATGCTGTGCACACACCTTACACAGGATGAATGTTTAGCCAACACCATGGGGAAAAATACCATGACACTGCGTGTATCGGTGCTGAACGTGGAGCTGTCCTTGGCCTCCCTTTCCTGTGCTTTGTGTTACATCGAGACAGCATGGGACTGTAAACACCCTCTGTCCCTCTGCACAGATCATCTCAATTTTTTTCACATTAGAACTGAAATTTTCAATGGGTGTTTTCAACGTTGTTTTAATGGGGGTTGATTGGTTAACGCACCAGGCAGCTTTGAAAATCTCTCAATAAGTTATTATCTCAGAATCTCTGCATGGTTCTGTGAAAACCACATTTATGGATGGCTTTGCTCAAGGCTCTCTTGACCTCTCTGTTTCTCAGGCTATAGATGAGGGGGTTTACCAGGGGAGTCAGGACCGTGTAGCAGAGAGAGAGCACTTTGTTCAGCTCTCGAAGTGACTCATCTTTCAGTAGCAGGTAGACGATCATTATGGTTCCATAGAAAACTGTCACCACGATGAGGTGAGAGGAGCAGGTGGAAAAGGCTTTTTGCCTCCCGCTGGTGGAAGGGATTCTCAGGATGGTGGCAATGATACATGCGTAGGATGTCAGGGTTAGCAGGAATGGAGGCAGAGTAAATACACAGGCTAGGATGAAATTCATCAATATGACATGGTGGGTGTCACTGCAGGATAGTTTTATCAAGGGAGTGGATTCACAATAGAAATGGTCAATTTCATTTGGGCCACAGAATATTAACTGTGATAGCAATAAGACAAAAATGGTAATCGCCAGACAACCATTTAACCAGGACCCAGCAGACAATTGGAGACAAAACCTAGGATTCATAAGTGTTGAATAGTGCAGGGGTTTACATATCGCTAAATAGCGATCGTAAGACATCGCTGCTAAGAGGTAGCATTCGGTAGATGCCAGAAAACCAGAGAAATATAGTTGAGTGAGGCAGCCACTGACTGAGATGGTTCGGTCACCAGTCAGGAGACTGGCCAGCATCCTGGGCAGGATGGTGGAGGTGTAGCAGGTCTCCAAGCAGGACAGGTTCCCCAGGAAGAAATACATGGGGGTATGAAGGTGCCGATCAGTCACAAGGAGCACCAGGATGAGGGTGTTCGCGGTAACGGTTGCGATGTAGATCACTAGGAACACCAGGAAGAGAAGAATTTGCAGGTCAGGGAGATCCCCGAATGCTAGGAGGGTTAATGCCATGACAGTCGTTTGGTTTTTCCAATCTGTGTCTGCCATGGGATGAGTCTAAGAACAATAAAAGAAACTGTGCAAGTGAATTGGAAGAACATTGAGTAAAATGTTAATTAAGTTTTGTGAATTAATTCCTTAAATATTAAAAAAAATAAAAAAATAAGCACTTCTCCTTGACTAGAGGCTGTAATTTTAGGGCTCAGTGTAGACTTCAGAGCCGTGTTCTGGGAATTTCAGTCTAAACGCAGAACACTGGTACCCATGCATGCCATTGTCTGCCATAATTACAGTTAACAGTCCATTTCCCTGGAAGACAACTACTGACCAGACCATTTCTTTTTCTACTATCATAGACATCTAGTGACGTACCAGAGAATGACAATGATACTTCAACGCTGTATTTCACTTCTGGCAATGGCCAGAAGCATGCCATGTCTTAATAGTCAAAATCAAGAAATACTTCAACTGAAATCTTGCACTGAGATTTCCAGTGCAGTCTAGTGTCCTTATGCACTGATTTTCTGTTAGAACTAATGGAAATGAATCTTACCCTATATCCTGGTGTGGTCAGCATTTCAGTGTCCTGGTGGAAAAGGAATAATTTTCACCCCCTCACGAGAGATGCATTTGTTCAGTAAATTATGAGGCAGAGTAAATACTTCCTTAGTTCATGGGGTGGTTACGGTGTGTAAAGCATTAAGGATTCTTTCTCCAAGATTCAGGCAGCACAGACAATACTGAAGAGGTTTATTCATGATACCGGGAAGTCTGATAAATCAGCTTCAGTTTCATGGTGTTACAGTGGTCAATTATATACCCTTTCTTATCAATTACAGAGTACATTTTAATTTCTTTATCTATTCTTTTACAAATACAGACATTGTCCCATCCAGAGAGAAAAACAGTATTAATGGTCATTACATATATGCAGAGACATTTCTAATCACTTTTCTTACATCAAAGATGCTAGGCTTTCACCCAGTGGGGGTGTAGGGTGGAGGAAGGAAAGGGGGAGGGTCCTTACAGATAGGTGGCAGGAAGACAGAAACTCTTAAAAGCAAATGTGCTGTTCTCATTGGAATTAGAATCACTAGGAGGACATCTGGCTTCCTGAGCCATTTATATGAGTTTTGACTTACAGCTTGTTAGCTGAAAACAATCTCAAGCCTTACAGGTGACAAGCTGAGTGACTGGCAAAGCCTTTTCTGTTGCTCAATGTTCATTTTGTACCAGGAATAAAATATAGCTCCTTGGAGGCTGGATCTAAGGAAGGGGCAGAATCAGGCTGATTTGAAATCCTACCGGGGAGTGTCACTCCCCACTCCATAACAATTGTGGGATGATAAATATGGGAACAAGACACTGAGGGGAAAAAAGATGCTGTTCCTGAACTCAGAGTCTAGAAAGAATGTGGCATGTGAGATCTGGGCTAGTAAGACTCTATCTCCACTCGCCACCTGATTGGCACATGCTGAGCCAGACCCTCAGCTGGTAATAATCAAGGTAGTTCATTTTGTGTTAGTGGGGTAGCTCCCCAACTGACTGCCTGTCACAAGACCTGGTTCTCAATCTCCATCTCTGTTAAACGATGCTATGGACGCCAACTGGCATGGGAAGGTGAAGCTAAAGCTGTTAGCATTCACCTGTCGAAGAGCTTGGAGAAGCCCAAAAGCTTCTCTTGTTCTCCCGCAGAATTTGTCCAATAAAAGATATTACCTCACCTCACCTGCCTCATTTCCCTACTCCTCCTAAAGCACATTCATGCACCTGTCTGGAAGGTGGGAGAGAAATGCTTTCAGGGAGTGGGTGCTCACCTGTCACCCTAGGACAGACCCAGCTTGAAACGATGAGCTCCTACTTCTCCGGGTCAGATGCCAGGACCCAGATCCCCAGCTGATGTTCTTGTGTCTCCTCTTCCTGCAGAGGTTGGGTTTTCTCCATGCAGAGGCCGGCAGTGCCCTGAATGGAGAAGCAGTTACGGTGCTCTTTCTCTATAATATCGTCTTCCCCCTCTTTTTACAAAGTGCAGAGTTTACCTCATATTTGTTTCCTTCTCCATTGGGAACTGCATCTCCCTTGATTTGCCTGTGAAGGGGGAGAGCCCTGGGAGTTAGCGCTGTGTTTTACCGTGCACACAGTACAAACAACTGTCCTGGTGTAACCAACCTCCCATGACTGAGGTCATTGCCTTTCTGCTCCCTGAGGAATGCATCTGCCTGGCTCTGCTAGGCTTAAATCTAACTCAGTGCCTGTGGAGTATTTGCCCATGCAGAGACTGATTCTCTTCAGTAAACTTGACTCATGTCAGTTGTTTCATTGCCTCCAGGAAAACAACTACATGAGTAACAATGGCTAGGATATCAGGCCTGCTAGAGTGGGAGTTGAAACCATGCAGTTTAACAAACACACCGGAAAGTGAATGTAAAGTAAATGTAAGCCATAGTTTGCAAATGAAAGACTTGGTTGAAGGAAATCTCTCTCACGTGCCCCCCCCAATGAAAATATTTCTCCCAAGGAACTTTGTTTTTGTTCATTACAGATGTTTGTTTAACAATCCTCTCCCCTTTCTACTGAGCAATAGCAGAACTTGACACCTTAGAGGTTGGTTTCCCGTTGGAGGGGAATCCAGTGATGTGGAGTCTGGGTAATTTCTTAGTTTAACTTGTTTGTTTTTACATCATGTATGCCAGTCCTGGAACAGAGGTGGCCATAAACAACATGGTGGGAATGCTCCTTTTAGGGGTCTCACTCCATATGCCAGGAGCAGGACTCACATTCAAGGATCTTCTCCCACATGATACTTTCAGCCCAGGACACTCAGAGTGAAAGCTAGGTCATCACCTACAAGTGGGAGCTGGGCAAGGCAGGGTACTTCTCCATATGACCTCTCTGACGAGCAACACTGTGCTGGTCTCTGAAGCTGTTGAATAATGAACTAACTAGCCATATATTTTCAATGTAACATCCCTTTGGTCTGTATCCTAATAACTATTGCCATAGCTTCTCTATAGTTTCGAAGTCATTCCTGGGATATGCCCTGTGGCCATCTTGTGTGTTGGATTCTCATTTCTGAGAGATTCCTGCCTCTCCCAAAGGAACAAAAAATAAACCATTTGGAATGGGAAAGGAAATGTCTAGCATTTCCAGTCTTGAGGCTGCTGAGGTTATGCATAGCACCCACTCTTTGGGAAAATCTGTTCTAAAGCAACCTTCTTAGGTATTCTGATCTCTTTGATTTGGCCAGTGTTCATCCTAAGTCTCTGAAGAGTTCTCAAATCTTTACCTGCAAAAGTGCCTGAGAGATTGTAGGGATGACAGTCAGAAAGGGTATTTCCTAAAAGTGTCCTTTTCATATTCACCTCTTTTTGAGCTGCTCCCTGGTTCCAGAATGGAACCTTGACATATGGAAGTCGCCTAAATAGTTTCCCCTACCCCTGGCCTTACTGGCTCAAGGGATATGGAGTGGGACAAAGTTCCTGGAGAAACCGGATACGTAAAACTGAGGTAATTGAATTAAAGTTTTGGAATACTTCAATTAAATACTAGCAGAACAGGACCTATTTGACATGGTCTAGCTCAGTCCAGAAGAGGACAACCCTCTCACACTGAGTCGATTAAATTATTTTGATCTTGTTTACAAATCCATTCTGTTTCTGCATTACGCAATTCTCCATACACATACTTTCCAGAAGGTGGTATACAAGCAGAAAGTTCTTCTGTTTTTTTTAACCAAAGTTTTCTCAGATGAATTCAATTAAAATGGTTCTTTTAGCCTTTGGGCAACAAACCATTTTGTTAATTTATTAATTACTACTTTAATTATGGAATTGATTGGCAACACCTTATTCTCAATCCATTGTAGGCTTCGATCATTTTTATGGTGATGGTTTTTGAACTTTGTAATAAGGGTCCCACTTTAGCCTATCTCCCAATTGACTAATTTTGCATCTCCAAAGCTGGACAGGACCTGGAAGAGCCTCCGGATGCCGAAGGACCCCAGGAACCCTGCGACCTCGAGGAGCTGCCCTTCACTGTGGAGCTACCCACCTTGCCTCCCATGGACAAGGAGGGACTGGTGAGCCAGCCATGGGCCGAGAACCCCTACAACCCAGTGGAGACAGGTACCTGAGGATATGGGAAGGAAGTGGCCCAGAAACGATTAGAACCAGTGACCGAGTTAGGGGCATGGCCCCATCGGCATGTTGCGGCAGGAGCTTGGAAATCCCAAGCTTCCTGGTTGCCAATCAAGGCTATTATGCTGGCTATCACTTGAACTCAAAAGAACTTGCACTATGAGATGTAGAAAAAATCAAACCTGAGACTATCTAAAAGCATACAGAAAAGGATAGTGGTTTGTGCAGAGGCATGATATACATACATGTGCACAGATGTCAATTAATGTAACCACTGTATTTGTGCATCACAAAATATTATCGCTATCTGATACCCAGAAGTTCGCCTTTTTATCAGTAAGTTTTCTTTCAGATGACATTTGTCCTAGTTTGAGCTGAATTAAACTGGTGTTTTGGGGGCAAGAATAACACCAGCCACTTATTTCTGATCTCAGATCCATCTGGGTGATTGCTAGTTCTTATCCCACTCCACATTTTTAAATAAGTACATTTTAGTTCCAAAAGTTTTTAATAAGATCTCATTTCAAACAATCACCATTATAGATAATTTTGTGTCTCCCAAGCTTTGTTTTTAACAACCTGGTGTGACTTGACTTGTTTTTCCCCAAATGTAATTCCATTTAGAAAAACTGCCCAATGAGTCTCTGAGGTGGAAATATTTCACCTCCTGATGAAGCAGTAGTTTAACTTTCTGAGTGATGACAGTCCATTACAATGCACTACTTTTTGCTATTATTCATCCTCTGCTGCCTTTTAGTGGATATTTCATGGAAGAGCTGTCCATTAATCATACTTGACAGTACTGCCATCTAGTGGGCACCTCAAAGAATAAATCTCTCTTCCATTAGGAATCCTGGACAGACATCTAGTGGCCAATATAAATCCACGGAAAGTCACCTTTCTTCACTGTGCATCTGTTTCCGTTTCCACCTTTGGTCTGGTTTATGGGTTTAGAATGTAAGGCCATTCAGTCAGGGACCGTCCCAGCAGTGTTCAAACCATGCTAGTACAATTGGCTGTGATCTTGGATAGGACATGAAAGAACAGCTTTCATACACAAATTCTACTGCTAATTGGCCTATTAATCACTCAAATTGATAGGAAAGAAGTGGAAGAGGCTGTGTTCACCATCCTGAAGCTAGTGGGCCTGGGATCACAAATATGTGCTGAAACCTTAATTTTTCATTTCACCACTTGGGTGACAATTTGAGGTGCAAGAGATTTGAGTCTCTGCACAAGTTTGTGTCTATTTGAAGACTCCATGGTGGGAATATTTTTCTTGTTGTGCCCACAAACCTGTACATCATCTGGCCACCACTGACAACCACTGCAGTTATGACTGTCTTTGAAAATGTGTTTTTAATGGCACAAAGCAAGATTTAGAGGCACAAACTCCATGGAAATACAGCCCTTCAAGTCAACTCATTTTATTTTTGCATTAATTTGCT
The DNA here is from genome assembly GCA_007922155.1 of Mesoclemmys tuberculata. Taxonomy (NCBI): domain Eukaryota; kingdom Metazoa; phylum Chordata; order Testudines; family Chelidae; genus Mesoclemmys; species Mesoclemmys tuberculata. The sequence continues at coordinate 793,353 of ML675620.1, forward strand.
CTGATAGTGTTGCTCTCTGACATGATGAAAAATTAACATACAACAGGTATAATGCACAAAGATTGTGTCCTTGAGCTACAGCTACACACATATTGTCTTCTGCTGGTGTGGGGTTACTGGGGGCCCCAGATGGCAGAGTATCGAACACTGCAAGACTTTGGTCTTTATCCTTTGTGACCTGCACCATTAGGGGAAAGTATTCACTCAGACAGCATGAATGATGTCAAAGATGGAGATGGGAAGAGAAAACAAGGAAGAGAAGCCACCAAATCTAGACTGCAATTAAACACCTGCATCTGGTCCATGTCAACTTATCGGGGCTCGGACTAAGAGGATGTTTAAATGCTGTGTAGAGTTCTTTGCTCGGGTGTGAGCCCAGGTGCTCTGGGACCCTGCAATTTAACAGTCCTTTAACCAAAGCTGACACGGGCCAGCTATGCATTTAATTGCATTGTAGACAAACCCCAAAAAGGCTGAATGTAAGAGAGCAATGGACAAGAAAGCCTCAGACAGCACAAATAAAGGGCCCATCAGAATTCAGTATATGCTGCCGTTTGCTGGTTCCACTGGAAAATACCAGCTGCTTTCTCAACCATTAAACTTTGCAGCAATATAATGGACATGGCACCTTATAATCAGCTGGCATTCATAATTGAACCTGTAATGAAATCGAGTAACCACTGTGCAGGATAGCCGCATTTTCCCCACCCCTCACTCTTTGCTGCCCCTACTGTCCATTATACAGTATAGCTGCCCCTTTCTATCACCAACCATGTCTTACAATTCTGAATCTTTTGAATCACAGTATAGATTGCTTGAAAATGTTAATATTGATAAGCACATATGTAGACCCAAAGCTTGATTCTGTTAGATTGCTTCAATGTGAAATACCCTTATTCTTTTGGTATGTGACAAACCACCACAGCAGTCTCTGTGAGGCTTTGCATTTTGGGGATGTAAGCTGATCTGTTGACTATTGGTAAGTTGTCCGGAACTAATATCTAATAATTGATTATCCTCTTTGTAAAGTACCAAAGATCATCCTATGAAACTGTTGCTATTGTAGAAGTACACATGTTTTTAGAGCACTGCTTAGAGTAACATCAGCAAATGTTCTGAAAAAAACAAATTCAATGTTAGATAAAAGTTCCAGAGGGGTAGCCGTGTTAGTCTGTATACAGCAAAAACAAAGAGAGTCCTGTAGCACTTTAAAGATTAAGAAATTTCTTCAGGCATAAGGTTTCATGGGCTGCAACTCACTTCATCAGAGGCATGAAATGGCAATCACAGATAGGAGGTGTATATATATACATCCAAGGGTAAGGAACAACAATGGGGAGGGGAGGTGTTAGCAAAGTCCATTCAGTTAGAGTAGATGAGGTCTATTCACAACCATTGATTAGAAGGTGAGAATGTGTGAACAGTGACAATTACTTCTTGTAATGAGAGAACCATTCCAAGTCCCTATTCAGACCCAGTCTGATTGCATCAAGTTTGCATATTACTTCCATCTCTGCAGTTTCTCACAGAAGTCTTTTTTTGAAGTTTTTTTTTGTAAAAGTATGGCAACTTTCAAGTCAGCTACAGGGAGATTGAAGTGCTCTCTGACTGGTTTATGGATGTCCCATTTTTTATGTCTGATTTGTGTCCATTTATTCTTTTGCATAGTGACTGTCCGGTTTGGCTAATGTACATGGCAGAGGGGCATTGCTGGCACATGATGGCATATATTAACTTAGTAGATGTGTGGGTGAATGAGCTCCTTATGGTGTGGCTGATGTTGTTAGGACCTGTGATGGCATCACGAGAGTTGATGTGCGGGCAGAGCTGGCAATGGTGTTTGTTGCAGGGATCGGTTCCTGGGTTAGTGTTCTTGTTGTATGGTGAACGGTTGCTGGTGAGTAATTGCTTCAGGCTGGAAGACTGTCTGTAAGCAAGAATAGGCTTGCCGCCCACGCCTTGAGCGAGTGAGGGATCATCTTTACAGGACTCTCTTTTTTAATGTTAATTAAAATGTTTCATAATAGTAAATGTTTTAAATAAAAAAGTTATTGTTATTAAAAAACACTTGTGTCTTCTAATTACAAATTTAAACACATGTTAAAAAAATAATATGTAACTAAATAAGTAATATGTGTATGTAAAACCAAAAAATTAAAAAGAAAGGTGCAGCCTCAAATACTCAAAAAGTAAAAATGACAACTTTTACAACCTAGATGGCCACAAAATGCCCATCCTGATGACCCTGGGATCCATCTCAAAAAACAATATCAAATTCAACAACAACAGTGGTCGTGCTTGCAAAATATGGGTGATTAATAATCACAGAAAGACACAGAAACAGCATAAAAAAGCAAAACCCATAAAATAATATAAAAGCTTCCCCATAAAGGCAGGCAAAAAAATAAAAAGTTTCAGTTTGGTTCTACCATCATCCTCCAGGAGCACCGGTGTGCACTGGCAGACCGCTGCTCCCTCCCTCGTGTCTTAGCCACCTGGCCAGTCGACTAACACAAGCAACTTAGGCTAGTAACTTTACTCCATCTTCGTAGAACCTTATGTGTATATGTGTGCATGAATGTGTAGGCAATAGCTTTTTAAAATTTTTGTCTTCACAAGAAGCATGGCGTATTGCCTTCTCCCTCTAAATAAAATCCTGCTGTTTATTTTATACGTCTAACCTGTATTTTCATCATAGAAAACCACCAGTGAGAAATATGGAGGATATAACATGCAGTGTGCATCAGAAGAACAAGGAAGGGGTTAATTAAATGGCTGAGCTAAGAATAACAGCAGAATAGCGTGAGGAAGTAATGGTAGACATTGGCCATAGCTCTTTCTCCATTTACATCTTCTAGAGCTACTTTAACATATTGTCAAAGGGGAGGTTGGTTTGTCATGGAAGATTTTTTGGAATACAGAGTCTTACATTTCTAGCCAAGTGATGTATTTAGATGTTACGGTGATAGGCCCACCACTAAATAATAGTAAAATGTCACTTGGGCACCTCACTTCACTGTGTGCTTATGTAAATCCCAATCTCAATTCCCCTTAATTTGTGATGTGAAATTGGGGTTTCAAGTCCATTCAGCAACGGTGAAAATCAGACCATCCTCTGCAGATTTACAGGGACATGACAAAGTGAAAAATATTAAGAGAAAAGGGTGAGTTTTCCCTTTCCCTTGATTTCTCTAAACTCAAGCATGAGTTTAGAGGAATCAACTCATTTTAAGACTTGTTCTGTCTTTTCAAAATTGATTTTATTGTATGGAATTTCCTCACAAAGTAGCATCTCCTTCCATATCTGCCCATGCAGCAAGTGGACTTGTATGTATTTGCTTTCTCTCCCTTGACTATGAAGGGGTTAATCTGCTCCTCCCCCCAGGTATATGTTACCATGTGATTCTTTCTCAACAAGATCTTTTACTGAGAAGGTGGAAGCAATACAGAGAAAACATGAAAAAAGAATTAAAAAAACCTATATGCATACTAATAAGATAACCATACATCAGCACTACTCCAGCAACAACTCTGGTAGGGGTGATTCCTTCAGACCCCACCAATGTTTCCCCCTTCCCCCTGACGTCACAAGCTCATAAAAGCATTAGTTCAGAACTCACATACACAAAAACGTTTGTATTTCCTCTATACAGCTTGGTCCTTTGATCTTCAGATTCCAGGAACAGGTAGTCAACAGTGAATGGTTCTGTCCTCAGAGCATAGCTTCAAGAGGCTGGATTTTTGCATAACTGAAGGGTTGAAATTTGCGTTAATCTCACCCTAGAGATTTTTGGGAAAGCCACTTGCCATTGTATATGCTAAAAGTATATTCTTATTTGTCACCAATATAGTTTTTTGAAACTCATACTGCTCCCCAGGACTCACCTCCCCTTTTCCACTCATGACAGATTACATATAATCCTGGCCCACAATAACCAACCATTTAATACAATGGACTCGAAAGAGACTCAAATTCAATTCAATAAGATTTTCCAAGGATATTGCAGGAAATTGCCCTATCTAAGCATTTTTAATCTGTGTTTACTAGAGGTTACTAAGAGAATAACCCAGGTCTCCTGAAGTCCTCAGATTTCCCCAGCCACTTCAGGAAGTTTTAATTATGTTCAATGGAATTCACTCTGCAGGAGAGGTGCCATTTTCTCTCTCTGACTGTCCTGGAGAGTGGTCAGAAGCGTCACCTTCTGGATTATCCCATTTACGATCTACCTTCTGTTCCTGAGGCAGCCACTGCCATTATCAACATCTCTGCCAAATGTAACGTGACAGATACACTCTGTGAAGTGTGGTAAATCAAGTCCCCTCTGGGTGTCCCCAGCCGGCCACAGTGTCTTCTGGCCCGGGGGGGGGGGCGGAGGTCTGAGGTGATTCCACCCCTAGCGCCTCCCTCACCAAGCGGTGGAGAGCAGGCCTTCCCTTAGGCCCGAGGGCCGCCCTTCAACCCCACTGGGGAGGGTGGGTAGTCCCAGTCCGTGTATCTGCTCTCAGCCCAGGGAGGTACCTCTCTGTGGGCCCCTCCAGGGGCTGTAGGGTATGTGGCGAAGTCTTGGAGGCTCAGGGGGCCACCAGTCCTTCCTGCACGCTGGGATCCGAGTCCCTCCTGCTCTGCCTTTCCCGCTGTAGGGGAAAGTGCTACTGCCAGTCCCAGGTGGTGATGATGATGATGATCCCCTTCCCCTTCCCCTTCCCCTTCCCCTTCCCCTTCCTCCTCCTCCTCCTCCTCCTCCTCCTCCTCCTCCTCCTCCTCCTCCTCCTACTACTACTACTACTACTACGACTACTACTACTACTTCCTTCTCCTTCTCCTGTCCTCCTCCTAGTCTTTAGGGAAGGCAGGGTTTAAATACACCTGGGTTAGGCTCCTAATTGGGTCCAGGTGCCTCCAATTGACCTGGAGTAACCTATCCCCTGTCTGCAGGGAAAAGGGCCTTCAGTATGCTGGGGCTCACATATCGGCCCTGGCATACCCTTCTGTAGCCATCTGGCCTGACTTTACCACAGAAGTTATTTCAAGCCTGTATCAGAGTACAAGTGGAATCCAGTGGAATCTGCGAGCTGCAAAACACAAGAATGAGAAAAAAAAAAAAGTAACCAAGAAATTGTATGGGCTGTGGTTTTCACAGCCTCTAACCAGGCCTGAGTGGGAGATGGATTTCCCCTCTAGTTGCATTTTTGAGATTTCAGAAAAAAAATTCCCATCTTGAATCAGCCTCACAAAATATTTTGTGAACCAACAAACCAAATCATTCAATAAATCAATTAGTTGAGCAAAATGTTTTATTTTTATCATTTTGAAAAATTCTTGATTTGAATTTTAATCTTTTTATTTTTATTTTTTTTTTAGTCTAAATAATGTTTCATTTTGAAACAAAAAATCATTTTGAACTGAAACTTGTATTTAAAAAATGTCCAAATGGAACATTTTAACAACTTAAAAGCTTTTTTCCACATTTTTTGTGCAGGGAAATTCATTGAAACTTACCTTTTACATTTTATGCATTCAGTTTATGTGAATCAGCTTTTTTCAGCAAAAAGATATTTTGTAGAAATATTCTCAGATAGCTCTATTTCAAAAGGAGTGAGGTGCCCAAGATCCATTGAAAGGCAATAGAAGTTGAGACCTTAAATCCTTAGAAAATTCTGTCCATAGCTGTAATATAAATACATAATATTAGCTAAAACAAGAGGATGGCTAAAACTGCTACTCATATACACATTGAGGCTGGTTCATTACAGTGATATTCCAGTTTTATTCTGATGCAACTCCAGAGAAATGAATGAAGTTTCACCAGAGTCATGGAATATGAAACTTGCCCATTTACTCCAGTGAGTTTTCCACTGGTATAACTCAGAGCAGAACATTTCTATCATTGTCATCTATTTCCCATGTGACCTCCGAATCAATACCAAATGTGATCCATTTCCTCTGTTTTATCATAGAGGTCTAAACATTGACATCTTAATCTAATAATTCCTCACCATCTGTAACATCTTGTGATTCTGGGGGGAGAGTTTCAAGGACAAAAAAGCTAAATTAATTGCTTAACTCCAATTTCAATGGAAATTGGGTATCTAAATCCCCTTTGTGCCTTAGAAAATCATAGACTCATAGAATTATAGAAGTGTAGCATAGGAAGGGACCTGGATAGGTCATCTAGTCCAGCCCCTTGCACTCAAGGCAGGACTATATTATTACTAGACCATCCCTGAGGGGTATTTGTCTAACCTGTTCTTAAAAACTTCCAGTGATAGAGATTTTACAACCTCCTAGGGAATTTGTTCCAGTGCCTAACCACCCTGACCATTAAGAAGTTTTTTCTAATGTCCAACCCAAACTGCCCTTGCAGCTATTTTAGCCCATTGCTTCTTGTCTTGTCCTTAGAGGTTAAAGAGAACAATTTTTCACCCTTCTCTTTGTAACAAACTTTTATGTATTTGAAAACTGTTATCATGTCCCCCCTCAGTCTTCTCTTCTGCACCTTAAACAAACCCAGTTTTTCCAATCTTCCTCATTGGTCATGTTTTCTAGACCTTTAATTATTTTTACTACAATTCTCTGGACTTTCTCTGAATTGTCCACATCTTTCCTGAAATGTGGAACCCAGGACTGGACACAATACTCCAGCTGAGGCCTAATCAGCACAGAATAGAGTGAAAGAATTACTTCTTGTGTCTTGCTTTCATCATTCCTGCTAATACATCCCAGAATAATGTTCATCTTTTTGCAATGGCATGACACTGTTGACTCTCATTTTCCATGTGATCCATTATGACCTCCAGATCCCTTTCTGCTGTATTCTTTCTAGGCAGTCATTTCCCATTTTGCATGTGTGAAACCGACTGTTCCTTCCCAAGTGGAGTACATTGCATTTGTTCTTATTGAATTTCATCCTATTTACTTCAGATCATTTCTCCAGTTTGTCCAGATTATTTTGAATTTTAATCCTATTCTTCAAAGCACTTTCAACCCCTCCCATCTTGGTATCATCCAAAAACTCTATAAGTATACCCTTTATGCTATAAGCTAAATCACTGATGAAGATATTGAACAGAACCAGACCCAGAACCGATCCTTACAAGACCCCACCCAATATGCCCTTCCATCTTGACTGTGAACCAATGATAACTACTCTCTGGGAATGGGTTTCCGATCAGTTTTGCACCCACTTTATAGTAGCACAATCTGGCTGTATTTCCCTAGTTTGTTTATGAAAACATCAAGCAAGACGGTATCAAAGCCTTACTAAAGTCAAAGTACACCACAGCTACCACTTCCTTCCTATTCACAAGGCTTGTTACCCTGTCAAAGAAAGCTATTAGGATGGTATGACTTGCTATTTTTCTTGACAAATCCTTATTGACTGTCATTTATCACCTTATTGCTCTCTAGGTGTTTGCAAATTGATTGCTTTATGATTTGCTCCATTATCATTTTGGGTGCTGAAGTTAAGCTGAACGGTCTGTAATTCTCTCAATTGTCCTTATTATTTTTTGTAGATTGGCACTATATTTTCCCTCTTCTATTCTTCTGGAATCTCTCCCATCCCTCCACCAAAAATCCCTCTGCCAAAATTATTTAAAACACAAGCTAACCCTTTTCCCTAATCCTTTGAGCCAATAAAGTTACTCCAGATATGCACTGGTGTAAGTGAGGTCAGAATCTGGGCCAAAATATTACAAGTAATTCATTTCAACCTTTGCTGCCTCTGGTTGAAATCCAGTGGCCCCATTGAAATCAATAGTAAAAATTCCTTTCACTTCAGTGAGGTGAGGTCTTCATTTTCTGTGTAGTTCTGAAGTTATTGGGACTAATCCTATTATTTAATGTTTCTTACCATAAGTAATGTATGCATACTCAATCCTTATGATAGAATAGACAGAAATAAATAGCACAGTCAGCAATATATTAAACTGAAATATAATTATCAACACACAAACACTCTTGAAGCAACGAATATACAGAGTAGATACTTAGGCTTGGAAGGACTGTTGAAGGCAAACATCAATCAAAGTCCCTTTCATCACACACTCACACAAAGATGAATAAATATTTCTATCAATAGTTGAAATTTACATACTGCCAAAGTTAGAAAAATATTGCTTGAGAACTATTGGTCTTTGATTTAAGGATATTGACTGTACATTTTGATGCAATGTTGATAATTTTATTATTAGTTATAAAGCTTTAACATTTTGAATCAATGTCTATGATCATTTAATAATTTTTGTCTGAGCCCCACATAATTTCAAGCAACAGTGAAAATTGAAATTGATAACAATCTAAAATACTTACAAATCAACAGTGATATTAGCCATTGAAATTATAAAATAATACAAATTGAATTTTGCCAAAAATGTATATATTTTTATATAGGAGGCATGGGGGAAAGCATTGAAGAAAGAATGATGCATCATATGGAAGGTTGCTGACAAATCAGGAAGAATGATTAATTAGATTAGCTAAAATAGATACATAGATCAGTGACCAGCTTTAATATGGAAGCAGGTTCAACATCTTCGAAAATATGAATGTGCTAGAGTTATTCCATGTGTTGAACAAAGTAAATCACTGACAATGGTGCCTAAGGGTTTCCTTCTGAAGCAACACGGAAATAGGTGAAAGCATGTAAGCATCTGGAGGGAGTTACTATTGCTAGACCCATCTCATGAAAAACTTTACCTTCCTCTACCAGGAGTGAGGGTTTCCTACTAACACCAAAACAGGGTTGAATTAGTCTCCTTATCTGGATTTACTCATTGCCAATGGGACAGCTTCAACAAAGCTATCCAATAGTAATTACAAGCAAACTGACTCTTAACACATTACCTTAAACATACCATAAAACCTTCCAGGATAGCTTTAGCATTGGGGTTAAATGAGTTGATCTTATCTGGCTGCCTTCTCTGAGATGTCTGCTTACATATTTATGGGCTCACGAGAATTTTGTATGACTTTCTCCCTAAGGAGCTTGCTTCATGGGGACACAGTATTACCTTGTGCAATTGTACATCTATAGGTTGCCTGATAACTATTACCTCATTTATTGGTGATGTGTTGTGAATGATGATGGGCCTGAACCGAACTTGCTGTATCAAGTGCTCCTACATTTGAAAGAGTTTGGAACCCAAAGCCTGTATGATGTTTTAATGATATGCTAAAGCTGTTTAACCATCACCTGTCAGGAATGGTCTAGATAATACTTAGTCCTGCCATGGGTGCAGGAGACTGGACTAGATGACCTCTTGAGGTCCCTTCCAGTTCTATGATGCTATAATTTATATTACAGCAGTGCCTAGAGGTCAGGTTGCATTGTGCTAGGCACTGGACAAACAGACAGAGAGTCAGTCCTTGCCCTGAAGAACGTACCATCTAAACAGAGAAGACAGAGTTATTGCAGGAGGGAAAGCGGAGACATCAAGGAGAAATGAAGTCACTAGTTCAAATTCAAATGGTAGGTCAGTGCCAGAGCTGAGAATGGAGTTCAAAAGCCCTGAACCCTAGTCAAGTACACCTATGGCGATGAAGGTTAGGGCTGTAAAATTAGCTCAAGGCACCTGACTTGCACACCTAACTCCCTTGGACTCCCTTGAAATTTGCAAATGAAGAAGTGAGGAGTGCATAAGTAGATGGATAGGAAGGGGTCATTGGATAATCATGTGCATGGATGGAAAGATACAGTAGCCTGATGGACTGTTGCATACAGCAGGTGCATACATAGAGCAGATGGATAGATGGATTGTTTAATTGATATCTAGACACCTCCCTCCCCCCTGGATGAGTCCCACCTTGTCACATGAGCAGCCTGAGTAATGCCCAGAGTAAACCTATTCACATGAACAATCACACATGACTCGTGATAGCTCACAGTATTCGTTGGCCGCAGGCCCTGTTCACCTGGGCACCACAGTCTCACTTCCTCATAACTGTACGCAGATATTTTCAGGCTGGAAGGGACCATTTGATCTAGTCTGATCCCCTGCAGAACACAGGCCATTACTTCTTTCCTAGTTACTCTTTGATTCTAATCATTTGTGTTTCTCTAAAGCACATCTTCTAGCAAGGAATATAGTCTTGCTCTGAAGAAGTGAACCAATGGAGAATCCACCCCTGCCCTACGTATCTTGTTCCAATGGTTAATCACTACCTCTGTTAAAAACGTGAGACTTATTTCTAATTTGATTCTTTCTGGCTTCAGTTGCTAATCATTGGTTCTTATTCCACTTTTCTCAAATAGATAGACCTATTTATTGTGACAGACAAACTGTACTTACACAGCAATGAAAGTTCTGTGGCACCTTAAAGACTAACAAATTTATTTGGGCATAAGCTTTCATTGGCAGAAACCTGCTACATTGGATGCACTTACACACACATGTCCCATTCTCCGGTGTAGTCACACTTACTGACACAAATAGTCCCAGTTTGTATTGGCATACTCGCCTTCCTGAAGTGTAGTTCCATGTACGCAGATGAATAGTTTGACTACCTCATGACATCATGCATGAGCTCAATACTTGTCCAATTTAACCAAAAGATTTCCTCATGTGAGTAGGTTTTACTCATGGACTTAATCTCATTGACCCCAGTGACATACCGTGAAATTATGCCTAAGCAACTATTTTCAGATCCTTTTACATGGGCCTGTTTCAACAGGACAATACGGACTTCTGAGTTGCAAACTTCAGTTTAATACAATTCAGATAAATTGGGGTTGTTCCTACTTTGAGCAGGGGGTTGGACTAGATGACCTCCTGAGGTCCCTTCCAACACTAGTCTTCTGTGATTCTATGGTAAGTTCACCGTGTCCAGAGGGGATGAGTGGAATTTTCTGGAACCTGCTTCTGCAACCAGATTTAAGGTTGCAATGTGGCCAACTAACTTTAGTTATTTAGTTATTTAGTTATTAGTTATTAGTTATTTAGTTATTAGTTATTATTAGTTATTCTCCTTGCAGGGCATAATGTTGTTTCTATAGGAAACAATGTATGTTATGTCTGTAGGAAAGATTTTCAAAGGCCAATATGGGAGTTGGATGCCAAATTCCCTTTTATGCCTTTGAAATTCTCTTCCTAAAACACAGTGAAGTGAAATAATAAATCATCCCTTAAAAATCATAACACCTAGGATACTTGCTTACCAGTCATATTAATATCCCAAGAACCCTTTTTTACTGGTAACTATTTAAAAGTTGTGGCAGTGGCTAACATTCCATGGTGCAATCCAGAGCTGTGAGCCCAGCAATGTGAGTTTCCTAATGTTTTGCTGTTGTAGCTCCCACCCGGGCCACTCTCAAATAGCCTGCTGGCATGCAGGTCACACATTGAGTGTCTGTATACAACTACCACCCTGTCCAGCAACTCTGACTCCAGCAGCCTGTCAGCAAACACCAAGCACGCTCTGGCTTCCAACAGCATTGGTTACTCTTTTCAGGGTAACCTCAATGCACACCAAGTCTCGAATTTCTGTCTCCAAAAACAGGAGTTTTGCATTGTCCAGCCCTCTCCTGGACAGTCCAGATATATGAGGTCTTTTGCCCCCTAAGGGGCTTAGCACGGAACAGTCTGTTACCTTAAATTTAAGTTAAAGTTAAAGTTTATCTTAAAGTTAAGAAAACAATTTATAACACTGGATTTGTTTTAAATAAACATTTTTTTAAAAATTCACTAGAAAAAGATATATTTTAAGAGTACAAGGTTAAGACATTAAAGTCAGGAATGGTTACAAGATAAATAAAGATGAAATGCTTCCTAGTTCTCAAATGTAATGAGCTAGAATTAGTTAAAGATAAAATTCTTGTCACATGCTTCCTGCAACAGGGCTGACCAATCTTCAGGTCAGGAGTTGCTCTGTAACTCAAAAGGGCTGGTTTCCTTTGCCTTCTTAGAGCGAGAGATGGATATGGAGAAATAACTAGGGCTGTTTTTGCCCCTCAGGTTTATAGTTCAATCGCCCTTGAAAGGGATTTGCCTGAAGGTTACCTGGCTAAGAAGCCCCATGGTCAGGATCTCCCACAAAGTGCTCAGTTCCTTTGTAGGAAATGTCCCTCCACAACAAAGTCAAATTCCTAACAGGACCAACTATCAGTGGGTGGTGATTCAAGTTGTTGGTTCATTCCATTTTAGAGCTAAATCCCCAGCTGGCATCAACAGATGTAATGTAATTGAAGTCGATGGGCCACATTTCCAACTAGCATGTATCAACCATAGCTCCATTGGACTCAATGCGGCCAGATCCCCAATTCGTGCCAATTGGCCTAGCTGAATTGCTGTCAGTAGCCCAGAGTCCTAAATGGTGAAATCAGGATTGCTCCACTGGAGTCTATTAAACTCCATCAATTTAACCCACCCGATTAATATTTCACCTCTAGCAGCCAATGTCTATTCAATTATCCATCACCTTCTAGTAACTCCAGAATCCTCTCCTATCCTTGCATGTGTACATAAACCTACCAAACTGAAGTTTCCACTTCATGCATCCAATGAAGTGGGTTTCTGCCCATGAAAGTTTATGCTCAAATAAATTTGTTAGTCTTTAAAGTGCCACAGGACTCTTGCTGTTCTCCTATAGATTGTTTGTTTATTTTTCTTCATTGTTTTTTCCTTTTATTTTTATTAATACTCATCCATATAAATGTTGAAATCAAGAACAACATAAATGTCAGGAAAGATCATGTGTGATTCTCTGAATATTAAATTTTTCTTACCAACATTGGACCAGATTGGTGAGCGATTAATATTTTCCTGAGACCCCCCTTTATCTCATTGTTTCTCAGGCTATAGATTATTGGATTCAGTGTTGGTGGCATGACAGAATAGATCATGGCAGTTACCAGATCCAAAGCCTTTGAAGACTTTGACCTGGGTCCCAAATACGTTAATGTTGAAGTGCCAAGAAACAAACAAAAGACAATCAAGTGGGGCAGGCAGGTGGAGAAAGCTTTGTATCTGCTCTGCTCGGAGGGGATTCTCATCACCGTGAAGAAGATGTGAATATAGGATATAAATATAAACACAAAGCAGGGAACAGCTGCAGAAAAACCAAGGACAAACGTTACTATATCATTAATACGTGTCTCCCCACAGGAGAGATTTAGTAACTGTGGGATGTTACAGAAGAACTGGCCAATCACGTTGGAGTGGCAAAAGTGTAACCGAAATGTGTTACCGGTATGTATCATGGCACACATCATGCTGATGAGCCAGGCCCCAGCAGCCATCTGTGCACACTTCCCCTTATTCATTAATACCCCATAATGAAGGGGATGGCAGATTGCAATGTAGCGATCGTATGCCATCACCGTGAGTAACGCAAGCTCTGTAATGGCAAAGGTGGCAACCAAGAAGAGTTGGGTGACACACCCAGAGAAAGAAATTGTTCTGCTGTGCATTATGGAGTTGGCCATGGATTTGGGGACGGTTACAGAGATATAGCAGAGGTCTAGGAAGGCTAAGTTGATGACGAAGAAGTACATGGGGGTGTGAAGATGTCGGTCAAAGGCTACAACTATGATGATAAGGAGATTCCCTATCAAGGCTGCCAGGTAGACCACTAGAAATACTGTGAAGTGTAGAATCTGTAGTTCCCAAATATCAGAGAATCCCAGGAGAAGGAACTCAGGCATGGATGTTTGATTTTTCATAATCAGCTTCAGACACACTCTGGGGAGGAAAAGACAAGGGGTTAGCAAAATGGTGACAAAAGAAAAAAGAGAGAAAGACAGACTACTGTTGTCCTTCAAAATAGTTATTGGAGATACTTAAAATGAGCTGTTACTCCTTCCTTTCTTAGACTCATAGAATCACAGAATATTAGGGTCAGGAGGTCATCCAGTCCAACCGTTTGCTCAAAAGCAGGACCAATGCCAACTAAAACATCTCAGCTATAGCTTTATCAGGCCAGGCCTTAAAAACCTCAAAGAATGAAGATTCCTTCACCTCCCTAGGTAACCCATTTCAGAGATTCACCTCTATTCTAATGAAAACTTTTTTCCTGCTATACAACCTAGACCTCTCCCACTGCAACTTGAGACCATTGCTCCTTTTTCTGTCATCTGCCATCATTGAGAACAGCCTAGCTCCATCCTCCCTGGAACCCCCTTGCAGGTATTTGAAGGCTGCTATCAAATCCTCCCCACTCTTCTCTTATGTAGACTAAATAAGTCATCTGCTCCAGCTCCCTAACAATTTTCGTTGTCCTCTGTGGGACTCTCCAGTTTGTCCACTTTCTTCCTGTGGTTGGGGACTTTATGGCTGTGCAGCTTTTATAGACCTCTATCACATCCCTGTTTTTCTAAGATGAACAGCCCTAATATTTCTAGTATCCCCTCATATGGACACCATTCCAGACCCATTTCAGGTTGTACCCACTGGCCTTTCTCAATTAAGGTGAATAATTTACATTTCTGTTGGCCCTGAAGAGCCAACACAGATACATAATGAGCTGGCTTCATTTCTGGCCCATTCTTCATCACTTCTATTTTTAATTAAGGTAATTGTATTTATTTTCTTTTTATTTGAGGTTAAAATAATAGAGTCCAAGGCTTCAGGTGCCCCACTACAATAAATTACGCAGTAAAATCCCAGCAATGTTAAGTAGATGTTTCAGCAGGAACTCAACTAGACATCTACAAATCCTCCTTTTCCTCCTCTTCCTCTCTTTCAGCAATGACTCTATTGACGATTTGAAGGTTGTGGTGGCTAATCAGCTGAACATGAGCTCCCAATGTGATACTGTGACCAAAAGGTCAAAGGTGATCCACGGGTGCATACATAGGTATATTTTGAGTAGGAGTAGAGAGATCATATCACCTAGGTATGTGGCACTGGTGCGACCACTGCTGGAGCATTGTGTCCAGTTCAGATACCCACAATTCAAGAAGGATGTTGATAAATTGGAGAGGGGTCAGATAAGAGCCATGAGAGTGACTAAAGGATTAGAAAATAGGTTTAAAGATCAAACTTTTAATGTAGACACTGGATTTATGGCTTATTACAACAATCTGTAATACATTAACTTCCTCTTTTGTCCTATGACTAAAAGAGTGCTAATGGGTCCCTTCACCTTGAATGGTCCCTTAGGATATGTACTAACTACCTATGCTAAATCGTCTGTTTGATTGTGTGTATATAACTGTGATATTGAGTTTCTTTCCCAGACCTGAGGAAGAGCTTTGTGTCACTGAAAAGCTTGTCTCTCTCACCAACATAAGTTATGCAATAAAAGACATTATCTTACCCACCTTGTCACAGTAGTACAAAACTGTAGTTAATGCACCTAATAATGTTAGCCTTTTTTTTCTGCAGCTGTCTGCATGGGGAATATTTGATAATGGTCTTTTCAATAGCACACAAAGATATAGCAACTGTAAGTGTGTTAACTGAAATTGTTTGGACCCTGGTTAGTCTGAATTAGTTTTATAGAATATGAGTTGGTCCTTCACATAACTAGTCAGTAGGCTTGTGGAACAGTCTTAGCTGAAACAAACCCACATGGACTTTTTCCCTCCAAAAGAAGAGTCTTGTTTAAAGACCCATATTGGTTCTGAAAAACTTAATGGTAAGTGAGACTGCTGAAATGAGACAAGAACTGGTTTTGAAGAGGTTGGAGGAAGAAGGCTCCTGGAAAGAGTCAGAGAAAGACAGATAGAGATATATAGAGAAAATAAAATGAAATAGAATGTGAGTGTATGTATGCGCTTCAAAGGAAGAGGTATAAATCCAGCAACTGCACTAGATAGTTGGTAGAATATTGACAGAAAAAACTGGGCTGGAATATATAAGTGTTTCTCAGACCTTGCTTAGCAGAAGTTGAGTACTAAACACCTTAATGAGAGTCAGAATTACTCTTAGGTCAGAGAAAGGCATCCCAGTCTCTTATGAGGATAATTAAGGACATATGAGTGGCTACCAAGTCCCATAGAGTCCAAGAATGAAATTCTGGCCCCTTACAAGTCAATGACAAAACTCCTTGAATGACTTCAATAGAAACACATTAATTCAGACAATTAAACCACACAGTTAAAGGATCCCATTCTACATCTCCAGCCAGCTACACTCGAACTACCCCACGATCTTTGAGTGCTGTCATCTTATTTGGAGCAACATCTACTTTACCCCTTAATATCTAGCAAAAAATCCATTTAGATACACAAATTCCAAAGCACTTCTCTGAAAGGCTCAGCAGCCTGAAGGGGAAAGAGAGTAACTGCTAAGTAACTTTTAGATGGCAACATCTCACCTGTGTGATGCTCTAAGTCACTTTGTCCTAAATTGAGCCTGTTCTTGCTATAATTGACAATGGAGATTGCTAAATGGAGTATGAAACACGTCAGAATCTAACTGTTATTGAATTTGCAGGGCAATGTCTAGAAATACAGAATTTCATAACCCGTCTTTCCTGATTGTTTGCTTTGAATAGATAGATGTGAAGGTCAAATTTTGTTTAAGTGTTTTAAGAGTTCTGCTGGAGCGCTGAGGCCTCTGTCTTTTGAATGTTAAATGATCATTTGCTTTCTAAAAAGCTATGGACCCACTTCGGGCAATGCTGATTTTTAGGGTGTGTCTACACTGGGACATTCAGGAAAATTAACCCAAATTAACTGAAGTGTCAGTTTGAAGTGGATTAGTTACACTGCACTAAATACTCGTGTAGATGTTTTTATTCAGAATTAGAGCAGCCTAATTCCATTTATCTTAAATCATGTTGGAAGTCCATTCAGAAATATTGAATCAAGGCCACTCAGTTGTGGTTGAGGGTGTTTGCACAGGAATTTAATGTGGTTTAACTAATCCACATCAACTTCACTCCTTTAATGAATTGGGGTTAACTTTTCCTTGCTGTCCTCATGCAGACAATCCCAAAACAAAGCTACCCAGTGCTAGAGCCCCACACCACATCTGGAATGCTGATGGCAGGGGGCCTTATTCTCATCCTAGAGAAACAAGCGTAGTGGCACAGGATCCCACCCAAGAATGGTAGCACGGACACTGCAGCTGCCTGGGTAATACTGAAGTATTTTTGCTGCTGAATTTGTTCCTTTCACAACCACAAATATTAAATAAGAGCTGGACACTTACTGCGCTGGCGTCTGTCGTGTGCTTTCCTCTTCCAAGTCCAAGAGGCTTATGAGTACGAAAGGAAATCTACTTCTGATCTAAATTGTAAGCAGAGTAGTTATCGCTGAGTCAGTGCTAGGATCTTAGAGAGACAATATGGATGAGGTAATGTCTCTCATTCGACCAACTTCTTCTCTAAACTGGGGCGCCTCATCCTTCCCAGACAACTGTACCCCTTTCATGAGGCTGATTTGTTTTGCATACCCCAAGTCTCACCTCACTTTAAAACAAATTGCTTTCTAAATCACACATAAAAATGCAAATGTGTCACGGCACACTATTACCGACAAATTGCTGACTTTCTCATTTTTCCCATGTAATTATAAAATAAATCCATTGGACTATAAATATCGTACTTACATGTTGGTGCATAGTAGATAGAGCAGTATAAACACATCACTGTCTGTATGAAACTTTAGTTTGTGCTGACTTTGCTAGTGCTTTTTATGTAGCCAGTTGTGAAAGTAGGCAAGTTATCTAGAAGAGTTGACGTATTCCCTGGAAGACTTCCATGTACCCCCAAGGCTATATATACCCCTGGTTGAGAACCACTGAGCTAAACTATTTACAGTAGTTTACCTATTTACTTATTCAGCATCATCTGTCGAATGCATCTTTCTCCATAGAGTCTCCATGCCAAAGGCACATATCTTAGAGCCCTTCCATCCTTTACACGTAGGCTGAATGTACGCTTAGACTGCTTGCTCTCTTCAGGTGAGCTGTGTGTAGCTAAGTTAGGGCTTCACAGTCTCTAGCAGGTTGGGGCTGTGGGAACATGATTTATCCAAGTCTGTTCCCTAAGGGTGTTCAGGGATTCATTCTCTGGAGCCGTGCACACCTCAGAAGCGGAGGTCAAGAAGCAGACATCATCTGCTCTGCTCTGGGAAGCGATGATGCATTTTCACCAAATTAAATCCAGAGCAAAGATGTTCCAACATCAGGGCTTAGTGCCCCGAGCCCAGAGCTAGGAGTTCTTGAGTTCTAATCCCAAGTGGATGGCCAGGGATGTAGGACTGTTTCCTGTCCATTCTCCGTGTGGGTTGCAATTCTCTGTATATGTTCCCTGACTGACTCAGTTGGACTCTGTGCTCCTTCCTGATTTCAAGGGAATCCAGCTCACAGACGGTCTCAAGACCCCTTAGGCTCCTTGCCAAGAGAGCACTGGTTGGGGACAGGGAATAGGGGGTTGTGCATGAGCTTGTCCCTCACGATAATAACCATTAGGCCCTGGCCCCGCTCCTAGGTCTCACTCCTGCAGCTCAGCCAAAGTAGCTCACAACATGCACAGAAGCCTTTTTGTTAATGCAGGATCATGAGCCCCTGTGATCCCTTTTTAACTACATATAGAACTCCATCCCCTTGCAAACAATCTTTTCTCCTGAATTAGACTCACCTGCCCCATTCAGGACAAGGTCTGGAATGTCTGCAGTTGGATTTCATGCCCTCCATTCAGCAATGCTGGGTTCAGGACCAAATTTTCAAAGGTATTTAAGTGCCTGCAGGTGTATTTAAGAGAGGCACTTCAGTGGAATTTTCCAAAGTACCTACGGACAAGATGTTCAAAGGTATTTAGGTGCTTAGTGGGACTTTCAAGAGCATTTTCGTGCCTAAAACACATTGAAATCAATGCGTCTAATTCTCGGAAGCAAAATTTAATGCTTTTGTCTTGTGTTTTTCTGCAGTGTCACCAGCCTAAAGTGACAGCAAAGTCTCGGTCAAACAGAAAAATTCCAATATCTGGTTAATCTCTCATGTTTCAGAGAGGTGAAAAAAATCTCCCAGAATCCATTTTACCAATTGTGCATTGGGAAAAGAATCCTTCCTGACCCCGGCAAGCCCTGAAGCATAAGTGTGTGTAGGTTGTTTAGTATTTTGAACACCAAAGAAACTAAATAAAGTATTTGCAAAGGTGCCTCTTGATATCTTGGTTAGTTTCATTGGTCACAGGACCCTGGAGGGAGAAAATGCAGGTGCCTCTAACCCAGTTGGATTTGCCTTGAAATGTGCCTGCTTTTTAGGACAGATGCTCAGCACCTTCTGTGAATCAAGCCCCTTTAAGGGATCTCAACTTTGGCACCCAAAATCTTATGAAAGTTTAAGCCAATGTGCTAATAAGATCCCCTGGCTTATTCACTGAGTTTTGGGCAGTCTGTATGAAACTCCTTTGAGATACGAGGGCGTGACACCTAAAGTGGTCCATTATTTGCAATAATTCACACCACGGTGGGGGTGTCTTGGAACAGGACTTGGCAAATAGGTTCCCTTATCTATAGAGAGAAGGGCACCTTCAAAGGAATGGCTGAAACACACTAGCACAGAGTGGGATGGGGTAGCGTGAAGGGGGTGGTAGAGTTAATGCAGATACAGAGCTCCTAGGAAGAATCCCAGTGCCCTCAAATACAGATCCAGCTCTGGAATAGTGAAAAAACCATGCTATCATTTCACATCGGAGCAATATTAATCCATTTTCTATTTTTACATTCCTGAGAGCATTATTTCAGCTACGCTTCTCCAGCATGCAGTCGAGTAAACTACATTTTTGTCCAGAAGCCCATGTGGACTATGATGTTTTGGGGTGCAATCCAACAAAGTGAGGGGCTGGGACACCCCTGTCCTGAAGCCCTGGATGCCTTAAAATGCTTTGCTGAAGTAGGTCCCACCAGGGCCACTCACAAAATAGCCGCCTGCATGCAAGTCACACCCTACCAGCACACTTCATTCACACTCTGGCTTCCACCAGCCTGGGTTAGCACAGGAAGGTTGACTCTCAATATACTCCCAGTCCTGAATTCACCACCCCAACGTGTGTATTCTATACTGCATTGTACGAGCATTTGAGAAGAAAGGGAAACCCAGCTCTGCATCTATAAGCTCTGGAAAGCAAAATCATTGGCAAGTATCACTAGACCCTGACTTTATTGGGCCAAAGCCTATTACACCAGGGATCTGTTTGGCCCAAAGTGTTTCTATATCTCTAGAGATCTCAGCTTCCTTGTACTAAAACTTTTCAAACTAGGCTTAGTTCAAGATAAAATTCTCACCACAGCCTTCCAACAGCATTCCTGACCCGTCTTCAGGTCAGGGTCCCTCCCAAAGTCAAAGGGCTGGATACTTTCGTTGTCTGAGGTTCAAGAGAAATGGACAGAGAGAGGGAACTTGGGGTGCTTTTGCCCCTCACTTTTATAATTCAGTCACCCTTTCACATGCATCTTCCCAAGTGTGAGCCCTAGATAAAGCTCTTTCCGGCTGGGAGCAAGGGGACATGCAGTCTGGTGTGGAGAGAGATTTGCTAAGTTCTTTCTGGGTGTCTGGCTGGTGAGTCTTATGCACATACTCAGCATATTTGGGGTCGGGAAGGAATTCTCCCCCAAGGCAGATTGGCAGAGGCCCTGAAATTTTTTTGCCTGCCTCTGCAGCGTGAGGCACGGGTCACTTGCTGGTGGATTCTCTGTATCTTAAAGTCTTTAAATCATTATCTGAGGACTTCAATAACTGAGTCATAGGTTTGGCGTCTATTACAGGAGTGGGTGAGTGAAGTGCTGTGGCCTGTGTTGTGCAGGAGGTCAGCCTAGATGATCATAATGGTCCCTTCTGACCTTCTAGTCTAGAAGGAGATCATTTTGCTAAGGGTGTACACTTACAGAGCTGCTGCAGTGCTCAGTGAAGATCCTATTTGTGTTGGTGGGAGAGCTTCTCCTATTGTCACAAGTACTCTACTTCCTCGAGAGACAGTAGCTACGTCAACAGGAAAAGTCCTCCCATTGATATAGCGTTGTCTACATTGGGAGTTGTCGGTCTAGCTGCACCACTCAGTGGTGTGGAAAATTCACACCCCTGGATGACATAGATGTAAATCTGCTTGTTCTTTCCCCTGTTTCTTGCCAAAGAATGGCCCCTTAACAGGTGATGGCTCATTGCCTTTGATGACACCTGGAAGGGTGTCCACTTGCCCTTTGTCTGAGAAACAGGTTTACCCACTCTCCAAACTTATCTGGGGAAACACACTTCGGTCATGATTTTGACTTATGGTCATAACTTTACATACAATGTTGTTACACACATTTTGCCACAATATTGTTGACCACTGAGGTATTTGTCTTCAAATGATACCTTGCGAGGCATATTTCGTACAAAAATTATTGCAATTGTTTGTAGGGTAGGAATACATGGGTGTATTCCATCACAGGGGTCAGGGATTCCTGATATAATTCCACAGAAGTAAATGGACTCATGCTACAAATGAGTCCAGCCCATTTTGTTGGTTTATTGCCTCGTAAATCCACTCCAGTATCCACTGGGATAATCAGAGCATTGTGCTCCCCATAAGTACCTCCTGAGGGAAACTGCACATGGTCCCTGCAGAGGGGAAACTGAGGTACGCTATCTCTAGAGTGACCACAGGCCCTGAGTGAGGTGCACAAAAAGCAACTGCCCATATTATAGGGACATTTCTCAAGGTCCTGGATAATAAACCACAGCACATACACCAACCAACCCATCTGAGCTACCTGGCTCCTTTTGGGAGACACATCAGAGACCACAGCTCAGCCCTGTCATGGAAAGACCACCTCTAAGCATGAGAGAGAATTCAGTTCCCAGCTCCATTAAGCCATTTAACCTTCTGTAGAGAATATGCCAACCAGCAAAAAAAGGCGAACATGACAAGGGTGGGTTTTCTAAAAATGGGATAGAAAAAGAAACCTAAATCATAAACCCCCTTTGGACACAGTTTGGACCCATCTTTGGATATTCCAGCCAGGAACATTCATCTGCTTTCTGCTTTATTATTCCCATTGTTTATAAAAAAGGGAAAGGCCAGTTCCCCTCTGGAAACATTGGTGGGAAGGGACTCCTTGAATGGGGCCAGATTTTCACCCTTACGAAAGATTAGCTGCTCCTTGAGGCTATTTGTGTGTCTCTTTGAGTGAGGTGCAATGAAAGTATATCCCAAGGTATAACTATGGCCAATAGCCAATCCAAGATGTGTGCAATGCCTACGGACCCCCAATCCACTGGGTGAACAAGAGAGACGTGTTGCAAACTAGCAGATTTAACATCACTGCTTTGAACCTGATCTACAGACTCTAAAATCATTTGTAATGTGTATGATTCCTTTAACCATTAATAACTTGTATTTTCTTCTTATTATTATTAAACCTTTAGTTTTTAATTACTAAAGGATTGGCTTCAGCATGATAGGTGGTAAGATCTAAAGTATAGATTCAGACCTAGTGCGGGTTGGGCGTGGCTGATCCTTTGGGATTAGAAGAAATTTATGTATGATGAATCCTGTTTTCAGTAATCTCTCATCATAGAGACCAGATGTCTGAGTGGTAATAGGGGTTGGATTGCCTAAGGGGATTGTATATGGCTTCTTGTTACCAGGGTGATAATACAAGTGTTCATTTGGGTTACTGCCTTACTGAAATCTAATTATAGACCAAGCCACCAGTTTAGGGGTGTGCTTGTCCTGTTTTTATCAATAGTCATGAATTTAACATTTTCAACTGTGACCCACGCCAGGCCTGGTCACAATAACCATGACCTATAGCCAATCAAATATGTAAGCGGTGCCTATATTCATTCCAAGACCTAACTAAGGCCAACTTCCATTCCAAAGCCTAACCAAGGTCTACAGTCATTTCAAGGCCTAATCAGGGCCTACTGACATCCCAAAGTCTAACTAGAGCCTTCAGCCCTTCTAAGGCCTAACCAAGGTCTACAGTCATTTCAAGGTCTAATCAAGGCCTGCAGTCATTCCACGGTCTAACTGTGGCCTATAGTAAATCCAAGGCCTAACCAGAGCCTTCAGTCTTTCCCAGGCTGAACGTACAGCCATGCCAAGGCTAACACAATCCTGCAGCCATTCTGACAGTGAACCAAGACTGCAGCTATTCTAAGATCTGGTGATCACTGAGAGGCCAAAGCAATGAGGGACTGAACTCAGATGACAGGATACACATGTTGTTTAATACTTTCGTGGAGTTTAAGGCCAGAAGGGATCATCTGTTCATCTAACCTGGCTTCCTGCATATCACAGACCATGTATTTGAGCCAAATACAACAGCAATAATACTTGGGACACTCTCAGTGTTTATTTTACCATGGCTGGGATCAGAATTCAGAATGTTTTGGATCCAAGCCCTGAGTTCAGTCCTTTAGTGCTTGTTCTCTGTCTGTACTCTCATTTTATTTTAATGAACTGCAATAACACATGGGACAGAGAAATTAGATTTTACCCTGAGGGCTCTGCTTGAGGCTCTGCTTTGCGCAGGCTTCTAGAGATCAAGTCCTCTAAGTCTGTGGGAGAATAGACCTGGATAGATCTCCTTCCCCAGCACTAGCCACTCTTTGTTGAAAGTAGAGGCCACAACCAGCTCATCTGCAAAGAGTAGGAGTTTCCAGTTTGTTTATGTCAGTTAAGTCTCAATGTGAAGGGTAGAAGGTCCTTTGAGATCTAGAAGCTATCTTGGTAAAGATGTTATAAATAGATAGATTAGATCCATCGTAATGACAAATGTATTGACCTGGAGGTTGGAGGAGAAAAGACACCGTACATTGGGAGAAATCCACACACATTAGCACAGTAAGTGTCCTGTACCCATTTAATTTTGGGTGTATTGATTTGTTGGAAATGTATTTAATTTTAATGAGGAAAATTAACAAGCTAGATTACATCTGAACTGGAATTGTTTCCTGTTTTTACTGCTAAAATAAAATCTCTCTCTTCAACTGAATGTGATATGAGAAATTGGAAAATTTATTTTTCCTAATTTCGATTCCATTCAAGTAAGGGAGACATCTCAGTGCCTAACTCCGATTGAAATCAGGCACTTAGTTTCTTTTGAAAATCCTTGTAAGTTCCTAAAGAAATATCTTTAAAAATCTGTCTCTAATGCTAGAATGTAATATTTCCATTGCGTTTGAGTTCTGAGGAATGAGACATTGATCCATACTGAATAACTAGTAAAAAAAAATATCACCCACGTCTGCAGTTTCAGGGCAGTCTCTCCCTTTTTTTTTAAACTAACCTTCTCCAAAGAAAACGTTCCACCCTGACTGCTTCCCCTATAGCAACATATTGCTATGGGTGTATTCCTTCTACAATAGCTGCCTTTAGGACCTACTATTGGTTATTTTGGAGACTCGTACATCTTTTCCCCCATGACTGCAAGAACACCACTACTGTATCATCAGCACTCTGACAAATGATGAATATAAATGCAGCGGTGTGGAGAGGTCTCAGTTCAGGTGTGGTCCTGGGAAAACCTCTACGGGGGAGTATAGGGCTTCCACAGAGGCTGATGACGTGCCAGGAGCCAAGCTGAGGGTTGACATGTGAATGTATGTTGCAGATCCCCCTCTATGCTATGATTATGTAAGAACCACAGCTCGAAAGCCTTAGCTTCAGATCTCAGGGTGCCCCAGCTAGAAGAGATTCTGATTTTACCTCTAGTGGCCCCTGTTTCAGTCCTGGTTCTATAAATCATGATGACAACTGCCGTAAGAGCTCACCTCCTTGGTAAGTGTCCACTGAGATATTTGCCCACCCAAGAAGACCTCTCACTTTGTGGCTGGCTGGAAGTCGGGGCAGGACATTTGCCCCACTGTGCATGCCCCCCCCCCCTCTCTGCGGTGTTCTATTCCAGACGCTGTAGGAACGGGAAGTGTCTTCTAGTCCTGCCATCCTCACATGTTGTGTCTCTGAAGAGGCATTTTCTCTCATGGATGCTCCCTTTCCAGGCCATCTGTCTATCACTCAGGTGTCCATCTGCTCCACAATGACCACCCCTTGAAGTGTGATGGCTGTGGCTTTGGCAAACACACCAAAGGACTAAAGTGGGGACATCTGGTGCGAAAAGCATGAGTTGCTACAGTTACCACTTCAAAGCTCCCTTCAAAGGAATCAAAGCTCCCTTCTCAGGGCTGTAACAGACTCCGATTCTCTGTGGATCAGGCACAGAGAGGGACTCGTAACATACACTGGCCATTGGGTTACACTAGTTCTTCTGGGCAGCCCCCAGAGGATGGTCGTCTGCTACCACCAGCTGGTAATCCACAGGGAGGAACCCTGGCAAAATCGACTACCTGGATATTGGGGACGGTCCCTCAGCAGCTCACAGAGACTCAGATGCAAACACTCACCCTCGGCAGGCATGGGAGATACTGCCCCAGAGGATGTGTGTTAAATTGAAGAGCAGGGAGCATGGATGGTGGTCTTTAGTAAATATCTCCAAGTTCCTCAGCGTCACAGTAGAGGAGAGACCAGGTCAGGGGCAGCACTGGGAGATACTCATAGGTCTTGGCATAGATGTCACAGCAGGAGAGGGAAGAAGGAAGGGTAGTAGCAATAAAGGGGAACAGGGAAACATCCTTCCCTCCCACAGTGACAGACATGTTGGGGTAATGTGCAATTTGCTGCAAAGTCACAGTTGTGCCTCTATGGGTGGGTGCATTAGGATACAATACAGTGTCCCTCTACAGGGATTAATCTGAGAGGTTTATTTTCAAGAAGATACAAGGCTGCCTTTCCTCTGATCTGGAGGCTAATTATCTGGAGTAATTAATGTCACTCTTATACTAGACATATACATTCCATTTTTACAACGTGGTTATTAAAGAATGTGAACCATTAAGACCACCAGGATGACCAATGAAATTAATGTACACATTTATACTTATGCCAGCAACTCTGAAATTATGACCAACATTGAAAAAATAAAGTTTAATGTACATCTTTTAGCAGCCACCTGAACGTAAGACAAAATATGTGAATGCATTCCTTCAAAGTCATTACTTTTTATTACATATTTGATCTCCAGTGTTATAACTACACTACAATTCTCTGAAGTGGAAGGTGCATCTCTCGCTCTCTCTCTTTCTCCTTACACACACACACGTGTGTGTTGGGATAGGACACAGTGTCCCGTTCACAGTGAATAATTTGTGATTTCTCTCCAGGAAGATGAAGAGCAGACTTCAACTCATCATTTCTTTTCTTTTAAGTTTTATGTTGGTTAAGTTAGGGTTAATTATATAGAGTATCTAATGTAATCCTTAAATAAAATGCACAAATTTCAGCATTACTGTTAAAAGAATGTGAAGCATTGAGATGACAGGAAATTCACAGTTCAATCAATTTATGAACATTACTCTTACTTTAATGGTCTTAAATGATTATGAGTAGTATTGAACTATTCAAATTGAATGTACATCTTTTAAGAGCAACTTTAATTAGGAACAAAAAGCCATATCAATTCATTCTTTCAACAGCAATATTTTTATTCTATATTTGATCTACAGTAACACTCAGATAACCAACACATCTGAATGTTTCCATATGCAAGGTAGGCAATATATGACGTAGATATTGAATTATATTGTATATTTACCATTGATTTTTTACCATGGTTTTGAATGTGACAGTGATTCTCTAAATCTATTTTAGAGGCTCATAGACCTTAGTATCAGGATATTTTTCTGATGTTCAAGCTATGTTTCCCTAACTTAATTTTATCCTGTCCATTCTACTTGTACGTCCTTTCTTTGTGTTAAATAGTTCATATTCCTATTTGGTGTTACGTGCTGAAAATATGTCATTATTTAACTAAATTTCTTCCTAAATCAACAAGTTCAGTCTTCAAATTCATTTTTATTGCTCTTCTCTAAACTCAGTCCAGATTTCCAAACTATTTCTAACACTGAGTTGCTCAGAGGACCATTAAGTTCCCTGCATTGGATGGTGTCAGAGAAATTGACCTTGAAGCTATGACCACCTAAAAAACATGAAAAAATTGCGTCGTGTTTCACAAGTGACACTGGATGTGACAGAAGAAAACGTCCTAGAGGTAACAAATAAAATGAGTGCAAAATGGACTTTCAAACCACTTTGGCCACTTAGAAAATCTTAACCTGGGGTTTCAAAGGTATCTCTGAGGGCAGAAAATAAAGACAAAGGAGTCTGTGGAGTGAGTGGTTAGCATGTGACTCACTGAGGGAGTAATCGAAGGCAGCTGGGTGGCACAGATGTCAGTATGTGTGGAATTTAAGACAATGTCATATCTCAGGTATAAGTGAGGGCAAAACTGGGCCTATATTTGAAATTTAGCTAAGAATGTTTTTCTGAAGCTGATATACGAGCTGGAATGCTATACATGCTATTCTTCTATGGCTCAGTGTCAGCTCAATGGATTAGCAGGAAAATAAAAAATATAACTCGTTTGGTCAGTAGAGCCAACAGATATAATTTGGAATATACACAGTCAGCCAGACTTGAATAAAAAGATACATTTGTTAAATTGTCATCTTTCAAAATAAAACCTCCTCTTAACCATAGTAAGAAATGTACGTCCATGTAGCAAAGCAGAAAAAGTTAGAGTCCATTTGTAGTTTCTCAGTCCTCTGTATCTTTTCTGTTACATAATATGCATAAACAGTTTACCACCTTCTTTTTTCTTTCCATGTCTATCCCTCCACAGAGTGTGTCCAGGGTAAAAAATGTCCAACCAAACCACCGTGACCGAGTTTCTTCTCCTGGGTTTTTCCGACTTTCGGGAGCTGCAGATTTTACATTTTGCGGTATTTCTAGTCATTTACCTGGCAGCCCTGGTGGGGAATCTTCTCATCATCATGGTTGTTGCCCTCAGCCACCAACTTCACACTCCCATGTACTTCTTCCTTGGAAACTTGTCCTTCCTAGACATCTGCTACATTTCTGTCACAGTCCCTAAATTCATGGCCAATTTCCTAACCAACAACCGATCGATCTCTTTCGCTGGTTGTGTTGCCCAGGTCTTTTTGGTTCTTACCTTAGCTTTTACAGAGGTGATTCTTCTCGTAGTTATGGCATATGACCGCTATGTTGCTATCTGCCGTCCTCTACATTACAGTATGATCATGAACAAGGCAACATGTTCCTACATGACGTCTGGGTGCTGGCTCAGTGGTGTCCTCTATTCGGTGGTACACACTGGTAACACGTTTAGGTTGTCGTTCTGTGGCTCCAAAGTTATTGGGCAGTTCTTCTGCGATATCCGACAGCTGCTAAAGATCTCTTGCTATGATACATCAGCTAATGAAATTTTGGTCATTGTGTGTGTTGTAGTTTTCGGTTTTATTTTCGTTGTTTTGATATTTCTGTCCTATATTCACATCTTCTGCACCATTCTAAGGATCCCCTCTGCACAGGGCAAGTACAAAGCCTTTGCCACTTGCCTGCCCCACCTGCTTGTTTTTTCATTATTTATAAGCACCACGATGTTCACCTACATGAGACCAAAGTCAGTGTCCTCCCTGTCTCAGGACCTGCTGGCTGCTGTGTTTTACTCTGTGGTGCCCCCACTGTTGAATCCGGTGGTTTATAGCCTGAGAAATAAGGAGTTAAAAGATGCCCTGGCAAAAATGTTACTCAGGATAGTCTTGATAAAAAATTCATCATGAAACCAACGTCACACAGCAGCCTGTGCAGTGTCAGAAATTCCAGGCATGGCTTCCTTTAGCTTTCTGCAGCCATAAGGATGACAGAGGAGCATTAAATTCCCTTTTCAGGTAGTACTAATTTCCCATCACAGTCTTGGGCACACTTTTGCTCTCTAGCCCCATCACTCAGAGCAAGCGCTCAAACACTCCCAGGACATGATCCCTTCAAGTATAGCCTTGCATATCCCAGGCCTTAGTGTTATGAATTGTAAGTTTCTTCATGTGGTACTGAAGTTTGAATAATAAAGTCATTGAACAATAAACTACTACCATAGTTCACTAATGAAATAACCTCTACTGGCAAATGTGTCTAGGGCTTTAACACCCCCAACTTGAAATTGCTACACCCACAAAAGCTTCTAGTGTAGCTTCTAGCCTAAGGGGGCTGTGGGGAGCAAGGAGATAAAATAATACACTGATAAAATTGATAGGGAGGGGTTTTTTTCACTAAGCAAAAATAATTCCTCCTGTTGCACTCTCAGGCTACAGCTACACTTCACACCTCTGGCAGCAATGTGTAGCTACAAACAGCACTGAAAAGCAAGCTGTGTCCACACTGTGGAGTGTAGCCCCATTCTGGCAGGGAAGAGGCAGTGAGACACTTTTAGGTCAAGTCCTGCTCTTCCTCCTAAGGTGATTTTAGACCCTGTCAGCTGACATCTCCCTGGATAAACCAGTTCTCCTGGTTGGGAGCCAATCTATTGCTTAGAGGTATACCATTTCAATGGGAGGGCACTTAACATCAATCACCCTCATTTGTTATCCATGTGCCAGCACCCCTCTGGAATTTTATTTCAAAATGGAGATCAAAAGACAGGATGAAAGTTGAGACGAGCCTTGCAATCCAAATGGTGCTTGCGGTCTGACACAGACAAAGTTCATAACCTCACACAGAAGTCACAAATTATACCGACAGCTTCCCTGAATTGTCACACAGGTGCTTGAACTTTACTCTTTGAATTAGTAAATTCTTAGGTTACCCTTACTAGAACACTCATCCCTTCTAACTAGCAAACAGAGTGACATCACTTCAGGGTATCTGTTCTCTCTCTAGTGCTTTGCCTCTTAGACCAATTATTTTTGCTCCTATTGCCCCTGTTATTATTATTAAATATAGCTGAGATTTACAAAGTTCCTAAAGGATTTGGATGCCCAGTTCTCATTATAGATATTGCAGATTGGACATCACATCCCTAGGTGGCTGTGATAACCCCACTCAATATTATTACTGTTCCGCTTTCATGGTCGCGTAAAATGTCAATTTTCACCAGCTGAAGAACTGGCCCTTAACCTTGAGACCACAGTGACTGACTCCACATGGAGAACTCTTTGGTTTGTTCTGAAAGAAAGATTCACCTGGAAGTGAAGATCTGAATTCTAACTTAAGCTCCTGTGTTTAAATGGCTTATATTATCTGAACTGAAGCTGGAATTTTCAAGGGGATTTAAGAGTGCTAGGTTCCCAAATCCCATTGACTTGCCTACCTCACTCCTGTTGGCCCCTTTGAAAATGCAAAAACAGGCGTGGGGATGTGTAGTCTGTGTCAAACCATAAAACATAACATTAGTTTTTAAGGTGTCAAGGGAAGAGATCCAATCAGCGATGAACCGTCCCTTTGTCCTTTGTGTCTGCTCACCAGGACACAGGTAGATCCTGTTAAATTGAGTAGAAGATACTCATATGGGACCTACTCCAGTGGCCATGGAACTCAATGGGAGCCTTCCCAATTACTTCCATGGTCATTGGACCAGTTCCATACTGAAGTGCCAAAACTCAGGTCTGAGGAAGGGCTGGGAATCAGAAGTGAAGGAGAAAGCACTCACCATTCAGGAGGAAGAAGAGAGAAGAGACATCTTCCCTCCCCTTTACCATGCAGAAGTCGGGGGCAGAAGAAGAATTTGGAAAGGAAGAAAGTAGAATTCTTCCAGAACATGCAGCTGTTTAAATACTGATGGTCTCATTTTTAAATACACAGGGCCAAAGTCGATGGAGCACCTGGTGTAAACCAGCATCACTTTTGAAATCAGTTGGCCAGCTGGTGTGAAACAGAATAGCTCCATTTAAATCTCTGAGCCACCTCACCAACTGGAGCAAATCACAGGTGCTCCATTGAAGTTAATGAGCTGGATCCCCAGCAGGTGTACATTAGTATAGTTCTCAGAATTTGTTGCAGGAAATGCATGTTCACTGGATTCTCAGCTCAGTAGGGAAAGGTGGGTTTGTGAATATTTATGGGTTTAATTATTGACTCTGGGTGAAAATTCTAATTTAATAAATTTACATTGCCAAGGTTTTCTTTACTTTTCTCTACGTGCCATTCATGGACTTCACAGACTGGGGAAATCAAACAGGGGTGGAATTCATCCTCCTGGGGTTTGGAGATCTCTCTCAGCTGCAGATTCTTCTCTTCCTGGCTTTCCTAGTGATCTATGTTGTGACCATGGCTGGGAATATCCTCATTGTTGTGTTAGTTGTGTCTGATCAGCACCTTCACACCCCCATGTATTTCTTCCTGGGGAACTTGTCCTGCCTGGAGACCTGCTATGACTCCACCATCCTGGCCAGGGTGCTGGCCAATCTCCTGACATGTTTATTACTAATTATAAATCTTCTCCTTTCCTGGGCTCCTCACCCAGTATGAAGCCACACCCCCAGGCTCCATATCTCAGGCTTTTCACTTCCTGGCGTCTTGTTCCCAGTCCCAGACTCTTTGTACAGCCAATCCCAGTCTCTCCTTCCCATCCCCATTCATGACCTCTGATCTCTCTGTTCCCAGCCCTTCATCAGGTCCCAAGTCCAGTCTCTTTGCTCAACCAGTCTAAGCCCCCCTTCCCCACCCAGCTCCCAAACCTAATCGCTCCCCTCAGCTCTCAAAGCCAGTCTGCTTTCCAAAACAATCCCAGTATCTCTTTGTCACCTCCAACTTGCCAGGCCCAGCTCTGCCCCAAATCTGGACCCTGTTTCTCTTTTCAGTCACCCAGCCCCAGTCCCCATGTCTCCATCTACTGCATTTCCTCCCCGCTGGTCTCAATCTTGTCCCCTATGCATTCAAATCAGCTGGCATCCTCTTGCATGCTGTCTTGGCCTAGTGGGTGTGTGGGAGGCTATGTCTATGGGAGCCCAGGAGAGATAAGGTCCCTACTGTTAGTTCAGTTTCCTGAGCAGTTGTGGGCAGCAATTACAGGGAAAGTTTTTCTGAGTCGGGACAGATTGTTAAGGATAAGGGGTAAACACATGTTTTGGAAGGCCACTTAAATGAAGTGGGCAATTGAGTGTTAGATTGTTATGGCCTTCAACCTCAAGGCCCCAACCTCATCAAGCTCGGCAGCTGAAACATGCTCCCAGCAGACCAGGACACACCAATTCAAAGCAGCACCAGACCCTGTCAGAATGACCGATGCAAAACCTGCAAACTTATCTCCATGTCTACGGTGATCAGTACACCCCACAACCCACCTTGCAATGTTCATGGGTCCAGTATGCAACAGGAGGCATACCTCACCCAGTGCACCCCGTGTCCAAACAATGACTTTGAGGGTGAAGCCATACCATCATGATGCTGTCAAATGAGTTCACACAGAAAAATGATGAAGGACAAAAGCCACGTGTGAATGAACAAAGCAATCACTCTATTTGAGACCTGACAATACCCATCCTCAACCAAAACCTGCACAACACCTTCAAAAGGCGAGGCTGGGATACTAGTCTTGGAGCATCGCACATTACTATAATTCTTAATCCTTGATCGATTCGCTTAATCGTAAAATAGTAGTAGTTGTAGAAGTGAATTTACTGAAGTTTTATATCGCTGATATCTAGCAAATCAAATATAATACTACATAAAAATGGTTGTGTCTCATATTTCGATTTATGGTATGTATTGCCCACTTGAAGTACATTTAGTTCAAATCTGGTCTGCCATAGCAAATGAGTTTGACACCCCTGGACTAGATGATCTAGTCATGCAAGGTGCTAACTAGGGCTGCCTGGAAAAACAAGGACATAGTTGGAGAAAATAAACATTGTTTAAGTTTGGAGACAAGTAAGTTCAAACTATTCCCCCCCCCCGCACACACACACACACACACCCCTCGTCTGGCCTATCTATCTGTCTATTTATCTACCTATATTTCTGATTTGTGAAGAATTTTAAATATATATTTTATATTTAAATATATTAAATATAAAATCATTCCTGCTAAAGTTTGTGGATGACACAAAAATCTCATCCTTCAAACTCTTTCCTGCTGTGATGCCAGTAAAAATACTCTGACAATTGTTCAGCTGCTGGTTCACCGGACCTCCTTTTTTTCATGATGACCAGTTACATTTAATTGTTTCCTTGTACCTTCCTCATCTGTTTGTTTGTTCCATATGTTGTCTTATTCTTAGCTTGTTAGCTGTTTGGGGCAGGGACCATCCCATTGTTATGTGTTTGTGCAGCACCTAGTAAAACAAAGCCATTGCTTCTAGATGCTACCATCACATAAACAAGGACAACAGCAATAATCAATATGATAAATCGGAGTGTTGGTTTATAATAATGGTGATAATTCATTGTTACAGAGCCTTTTGGATTGCTTGGTAAGAGATTTACAGTCATATAGACAAGGGAAAATTTCTGAGGGTCCCTAAAGCATTTGTGTGCCATTCTCATTAATTATTATGGGAACTGGGTGTCCTTTAAGTTGCTTTGAAAATCTCAGACCCTCTGTTTAAGAAAGCTCAGTACAAGGCATATTGTTTGGGTGGATTTTCTAAAGGAAGATAAAGGAGTTAGTTATATAACTTCTTTTGACTTCCAATGGCCATTGGGTTCTTTTGTGATAATTGGGTCTACGGAATACGATGTCCAATACCCATTTCTCCCACACAGTAAGAAGTTGGAACTGTAGAGATCAGAAGATATTTCCTATATTCCTTGCTCACTCAAATTTCCCATTGATCAAGAACGGTGAGGAATTATTTACTGTCATTTAGTACCCAGTGTTGCACTCTCAAGCCCTATGGTCTTGTGCCCAATTTTTAAAGACATTTAGCACTTAGTGGTATTTTCAGAAGCACCTCCCATTGAAATCAATGAGTTTTAAGAGTCTAGGTTCTTTTGAAAATCTCATGAGGTACCTAAATACCCGTAGAGATCTGGCCTTAGTAGAGTATTTGGAAGGGAGGGAATCTTTGAGTTGGATTCCCACTTCTCTTGGGTGCCCTTAATGATATTTTCTCCACTGTCAGGGCCTTAAATACAACAATAAAGATTTTATGGATTGGGTATAATATTTGCCTCACATTGTACAGCATCGTGAGCTCTCCAGACTAAAGCAGGGATATTGTCGTCCCTGGTTTTCTAATGAGGAACTGTAAACAGCAACTTTTCCGCACTTTGGATGCTATGTATTTAAGGCTCTGCTTGACAAATCCCTGACTGGGATGATTTACTTGGGGTTGGTCCTGCTTTGAGCAGGGAATTGGACTAGATGACTTCCTGAGGTCCTTTCCAACCCTAATCTTCTATGATTCTATAAATCGGCACCAAAATATCTGCTGAGAGGCTTTAAATTAACAACGCCTGATTGTCAGCGTTCATTTACCAAGTCTGAACATTTTGGTTATAAATGTTTTGTCACACAGGAGGTAATTACCCCTCTTCACATGGCACTAATGAGGTGTCAGTTGGACCACTGTGTCCTGTTCTGGGCACCACATTTTAAGGAGGATGTGGACAAATTTGGCAAGCCATGGGTGGGAAGGATCCAGGAATGGTAGAATTTTAGTTTCCAGCCTGAAATTACCTGCACAGCAGCAAATTTGTATTTTCAGGTGCAAAGCAAGCAACATAGAAGTGGGAAGAGTGTCTTCCTAAGTCCGCAATCCTTCCCCTGGCTGGTCCTGGGACAGCATAGCAGAGACCCACCGCCCCCGCACAGGAGCAGGAAGCTTGTGGCCATGGAAAATTGAAAAATACTGAAGAGGGGCCAAGATATCAATGAGAACTGTTGGCACACCTTCACGTTTACCTTCCCTCTCTCAGTCGTGTCAGGAAATAGAACTACAGCATTTATATTAGCATGAGAGGAAGCGAGGTTTGGTTGATTTACCTCTGATGTCACCATGGCCCCATTTGAGAGTGACCTGAGCCACTGACTTGAACATGTGTAACCCAGAAACCTCTTGATGTCAATTGGCAGAGGAAAGAGGGCTACAGAGGTTTACAGGAAGACTCTGGGTTTGCCAAAAGGAGGCCATATAAGGCCTCCACTGTAAGCCTGCATCACATGGCTCATCTTGATCATCGTGAGACATTTCTATGGATAATGCATAGGGAGTTATGTTGCTGTACTGAAAATTGTCTTCTTAAGGTACATACATTAAGACAGTCACCGGAAGACAGTCCTTAAGACATTGGAAGGTGATAAGCAGATTCAAGGCAGGAAAGGGGTGATCAACACTTACCTCTCTGGCAGACTCTGGGATATTGTATCCCTCAGGGCCAACTCAATCACCAGAAAAAACAATGGGCATAATTGGAGATGAGCAATGTCTGATATATAGGTCAGAATTTACAAAGACAAATGCATGCCAAAATAAGTCTCTGAAGAGGGGACATCATGGAGTAAGGGGCCATATTCTGTAACAGTATAAAAAAGTGGACAGGAGACCAGTGTAGACAGAATAAAGAGCAATGGTCTCAAGTTGCAGTGAGGGAGGTCTAGGTTGGCTATTAGGAAATGCTCTTTCACTAGGTGGGTGGTAAAGCACTGGAATGGGTTAACTAAGTAGGTGGTGGAATTTCCATCCTTAGAGGTTTTTAAGGGCAAGCTTGACAAAGCCTTGGATGGGATGATTTAGTCAGGTTTGGTCCTTCTTTGATCAGGGGGCAGGACTAGATGATATCCTGAGGTCCTTTCCAACCCCAATCTTCTGTGATTCTAAGATTTCATTCTTTATCTAGGAAGTAAACTGATGGCAGGTTTGCTTCGTGAAAAAGATCTCAGCCATGCTTGGCTGAAAACACAGGAAAGACTTTGGGTGAGAAATACTTCTTCAGCCAGGAGGATAACTTGATAGTTAAGTTTTGTGTCTAGAATGCGTGTAATGATTTTGTTTTGGCTGTAACTATTTGTTCCCAGCTCTCACACGTTGTTTCTGAATGTCTGTTTGGTCTTAACTAAATTATATTTTGTTTCACAATTGAATTCAAGTTCTATGCGTGCTACAGGAGCAGTGATCTAAAGTAAAACTGTTCAACTATTTATGCTTGAACAGTCCTTTGGGACTGGGGATATGGTATTTCTGTGGGGATCCAGTGATTAGAGCTGGATACCATGGGGGGACATTTTGAAGGACTTGGGGACATCATTCTGCAGGGAAAATTTGCTGCCGTCAGATGGATCTATCCAGATCGATTTAGCGGTCAATGAAGACCCACTCAATTGATCTGGAAGTTGACGAATTAAAACCACTCCCTCAAGTTGCCAGCCAAATGGCCGAGATGAAGGAGGCATTCAGAGTAAAAATTTTAAAAGGGCCCAAGATAAATCACATTGTAAAAATTCCTATTATTTGCTACCTCTACAGGTTTAACACATGTCATCTTCAGCATCCTGAACGTGCTTGTGTATTACTTTAGCCACAATGCCCGAGATTATCAGTGCAGACTAAAGGAATTAATTGCCACTTGCTTAGCCTCCAATGGAAACTCCAGCCAAACCGAATTGCTGAGCTGTTACCTCATTTACCCATATTTACATTGTATAGTCCATCAGATTCCAAATCATCATATTTAAGGTTGGGAATGAATATCCTTCAGGGTGATTGGTGGAAGCCCGGGGTTTTTTTGCCTTCCTCTGTAGCATGAGACACGGGTCACTTGCTGGTGGATTCTCTGTACCTTGAAGTCTTTAAATCGTTATTTGAGTACCTCAATAACTCATTCTTAGAAGTGGCTGGGTGAGGTTCTGTGGCCTGTGTTGTGCAGGTCAGACTAGATGATCATAATGATCCCTTCTGACCTTAAAGTCTATGAGGTCAAATAGCAGGGACCTATATTTTTGTTAGTGGTGATTTTGGATTCAATCTCCTTTGTTGGATAGATAGATAGACAGACAGACAGGCAGACAGACAGAAATTAAACACTGATGTAAATTAAAGATTCTATCCTTTCATGGCTGAGTGAGTGACCCCTGGGCATTGGGACCTTCTCAGCCCAAGGACTAGAAAGAGTCTTGCCTATTGTAAGCTTCAAGTAGTCCTAGATGAAGGATGAAATCCTAGAATCACAGAAAATTGGGATAGAAGGGACCCCAGGAGGTCAGCTAGTCCAACCCCCTGCTCAAAGCAGGGCCAACCCCAGCTAAGTCATCCCAGCCAGGGTTTTGTCAGGCTGGGCCTTAAAACTGGTACACCCCTAGAATGGATACAGTTATGCCAGTACAAGGGGGCCTTGTTCCTTTTCCCATTCAGTAATACGGTACACCAGAACAAGCACTTTTATATCTATATAACTGTGTCTATACTGGGTGGGTTCTACCCCTTTAAGTCTACTGATGTAGCTGAAGCATTAGAGCTTGTGTGCTCAAGGAAGGGCTTGTCAAAAAATTTCCATCCAAACTTTTTTTGAATGGAATTTGTTTTTCAGCTGAAATATTTTCCTGGAAAGTGTCTGTGTCTCTCTGGAAAAAAAAAAAAAGATTTATCAGAATTCTTTTTAAAAAACATCAGTTTTCAGCATTTTTCAGATTAAACTTTTTGGAGTCCAGAAGTTTTATGCACTAAATTTTCTTTTTTTGGTTACTGAACACCTGAACATTTTCATTTTTCAAGCTTTCAACCAAAAGTTTTGACAGATACATTTTATTTTTATGGAAATGATACATAGAGAATTTTTTGACTGGCTTTACTCAAGAGTGTACATACACAATTAAACATGCCTCTAAACAGTCAATAAAAGTCATGGACTACTCTCTAACCTAAATACCTTGCCACCTCACAACATAGGAAACAAACTAAATAGCAAGAGCAAAGGGGCCACAAAGATTTGCCAGTGAGAAAAGAGGGAGGTGCGGTCTGAACCAATATAGGAGTAGGAAAAATTCTCTGTAATACCTACAAGTAGCTTTGATCTTTGCACACTATCTAGCACAGTGGAGCCCTGACAATAAAAAAATAATGGCTGAGATTTTTAATGGAGCCAAACAAAGTGAGGCATAAAAATGCAATTTATACACATTGCGTGCAACAAGAAAATATTTAGGGCCTGATTTTTGTTTACACCAAGGCCACTTTACAACTTTCTGGCACAGAATGTACCTATAATTATACTCACTTTACACATTCAGGGCAGAGTAAAGGGACCTTAGAACTAGTCTATTCTGCAACATCTTGCACCAGTGGGAGTTTGATGATTCATACTATTATTTTTTTATTTTTGTAGCTTAGAATCATAGAAGATTAGGGCTGGAAGGGACCTCAGGTGGCCATCCAGTCCAGCCCCCTGGTCAAAGCAGGAGCAACCCAACTAAATCATCCCAGCCAGGCCTTTCTCCAACCGGGCCTTAAAAATCTCTAAGGATGGAGATTCCATTAGTGTCTAGAGGCTCTCTGCCAAGATTGTGATCTCAGTATCCCAGTGTGTTTGTGTTTCTGAGTCTAGCACCATGAAGCACTAACAGTAATGAAAACAGAAAGTGAAAGAGATTCCACAAAATTTACAGTCTAAATGGAAAAGACAGACCGAGGTAATGAAGGGAAACAGCTTCATGAGGGGACACATAGCACTGTCTCCTCTCTCTCTCTCTCTATCAAATGTGTGGCAGATACACTGCCTGGTATTTTTAAAGGACCCTGATCCCAGCTAGAATACACAATGGTGTGGAAAGGCATCACAATTTTACTGACATGACTGATTTAACTAAGGGATGTCCTGCTGTACTTGTCCCTCAGTCAGTCCCTGCTACTCAGATGATTTCACAGCTACAGAAATGAAATGATTTGAGTGACTATCGAGGGTGCTCTGCCCATCCCATTTGAGCGTGTGGACATCAGCCTGGAAGATCTAGGTTAAAGTCCCTGATCTGGCTGATCCAAAGCAGAGCTTTTCCTCCCAGATTACTCTGATTCAGGCAGAGCAGGGACTAGGGCCTGGGTCTCCCCCTTCCTAAGCCAATTCCCTACACACCAGACACAAATACACTTCCTTAAAAATGTTCTGACAAACCCTAGTCACACTTAACAGCAACCCAGACTTTGTCTTCTGATTCGGAAAGTACCAGCCCCGGATATCCTCGTTGCTATGTGCACACATTGACCCTAATCCATTTTAACCTAAAAACATCCCCTTGGTTTTGGTAAATACTTGTAGTGGAGACATTAATTTACTGTGCACTTTCCTCAGGGCCTCCTTCACCTCCTTGTTTCTCAGGCTGTAGATGAGGGGATTGACAATTGGAGTCAGAACAGTGTAGAAGACAGAGAACACCTTGTTAAGGCTTCTCAGTGTTTTGATGTTTGGGAGCATGTAGACAATAACTAGAGTTCCGTAGAAAATGGTCACCACAATGAGGTGGGAGGAGCAGGTGGAAAAGGCCTTTTGCCTCCTGGTGGTGGAAGGGATTCTCAGGATGGTGGTGATGATATAAACGTAAGATGTCAGGGTCAATGCAAATGGGGGCAGAGTGAACATGAAAGAGAACATGACAGCAGTAACTTCCAACATGCAGATG
The DNA here is from genome assembly GCA_007922155.1 of Mesoclemmys tuberculata. Lineage (NCBI taxonomy): Eukaryota > Metazoa > Chordata > Testudines > Chelidae > Mesoclemmys > Mesoclemmys tuberculata. The sequence continues at coordinate 832,685 of ML675620.1, forward strand.
TCACTGCAGGACAATTTTATTATTGGGCTTAAATCACAAAAGAAATGGTCAATTTCACTGGGGCCACAGAATGTTAATTGCGAAATCAGAAATATTATGATGGCAACAGACATAAATCCACCTATCCAAGACCCAGCCACTAGCTTGATACAGAACCTGCCATTCATAAGGGCCGTGTAATGCAAAGGTTTGCATATTGCTACATACCGATCATAGGACATCACCGATAAGAGAGAACATTCTGTGGCTGCCAGAGAACCAAAAATATAAAATTGTACAATGCAACCTCTAATAGAAATGGTCCTGTCTCCGGTCAAGAGACTGGCCAGCATCCTGGGCAGGATGGTGGAGGTGTAGCAGGTCTCCAAACAGGACAAATTCCCCAAGAAGAAGTACATGGGGGTGTGAAGATGCTGATTAGCCAGAACTAGTGCAGTGATGAGGATGTTCCCGGCCACGGTCACAATGTAGATAATTAGAAACAGGAAGAAGAGAAAGAGCTGCAGTTGAGGGAGATTCCCAAATCCCAGGAGGATGAATTCCCTGATGGACGTTTGATTTTCTCCCATTCAGGTTTTATCTTCGGTTGTACCTAGGAAAATTAAACAAACTCAGCAATGTAATTTGCAGGATATAAACTTGGATTTATACACACTATGAATATCTCACTTTCATAAATGTCTGGGCTGTAATTCTGGGCCTACCAGTCACTGTATGACTTTGGACACATCACTCACTTTTTGGCAGCCCGTTTGTCTGGTCTATGCCAGACAATGCTGGTTTTGGAAGGTTTTTATCCTGGTCTGGGGTAGGATGTGGTTTTGTCCAGTCTCATCAGGAAAAATGCCATTTTGCAGAGTGCACTGCTCCATTCCCACCAGCATGCATGTGAGGTCAAACCAGATGGGATGAGCCTATGCCATTCTGGAAATGCATGAATCTTTGGTATTCTTGGGATGCACTGGTGGCTACCTGGTCACTTAATCTCTCAGACCCAGAGCTGTAAAAGTATTTGGACATTCCTCTGCACAGCATTGATATACCTAAGCAATTTAGTGGTTTAAGACTCATATTCCAAAGAGATTTAGGGCAACTTTATAAAGGTATTTAAGCCCCAACCTCCCACTTGTTTCAAAGGGATCTGGTGCCAAAGCTGCTTTGGAAAATCCCCCTAGGCAAAGCTGTGTATCTTTCGGTGACACTGAAAATCCTGCCTTGAGTCACTTTGGAACATAAGCCATAGTAGTAATTGAAAGCTTCTGGGGTTCTGCCAAACAAAATAAAACTTGAAAACAGATTTTTTAAAAAACTATTTCATTTTACTTTTTGATTTTTGGCATCTAAAACTCAAATTTTTAAAAGTTTTTTTTAGATTAAAAAAATCAGTTTTTGATTAAAAAAATTGGAAAGTGTACATGAAAATGAAAAATATAGTTTTTGACAAAGAAAAAGTAATTTCCTCACCAATACCAATCATTATGTGTTATAATGTGAGTGTGATTTGCATGGCCACATGTTAATGTGTGACTCTGTGTTTGTACATTCGTAGCTATATGTGAATCTTGTGTGTGTTTGTACGATCAAGAGTTGCAAATTGAGGTTGCATATTTATGGAACTAATACAAGATCACTACATTGGTTTAATCCACCTGAGGATCTGGCCCTAGGTCCTCGGAAGTGCAGAGATTTACTTCACTAATGGAAACAGATGGATTCATATAAATTTACATAAATCTACTACATGCAGCAAACAGACCGAAGATTTTTTGGCTTTTATCAAATTCAAAGCATCGGTCATGGAAGGATTCAAAAGAAATTCAGATGCTAATGTAACACTTTGGATGAGATTCCAAATTAATGAAAATTTGGTGCCCAGACCTCCTAAGCATCTTTGAAAATATCAACCTTTATACACAGGCTTGGCAAAAAATTTTTTAATAATTTTATTGGACAATATCAGTGTTTATTTGAAGCATTTTTTTCCATTTTAAATTTTCCCAGTTACGCAAAATTATGGGCGTTGCATTTTTCTTTTTCCGAGTTTTATCTATTTCAATTTTCATAGTTACAGGAAATTAGGAGAGGTGTGGATAATGGGACGGGTAATTATATAATGACAGTAGACGGTGAGATAGAAAAAGTTAAAGCTTTATAACATTAAAACACAAATTGTCAACACCACATGTCAAAATATACACTGTAAATATCCTTAAATTAAACCCTAATGCATTTTTCTTACTTTTCATATATGTAAATTTTTATTATCATCAATGGAATTATTTTTTTTGGACATTTTGTATGTGTTTGGTGCAATCAACAGTTATGGATAAAAATCTAATCCTTCCAAGACTAGATATAGAGCTAGACATGCAGGAAACAAAGATAATTCTTTTCCTTTTTAATGCCACCACTACAAACACCTGTCTAACTTACCTGTCCAGAAATGATTGGTCATATACCTGTTCCTCAAATTATATAAGCTGTTGGTGGTTTTTGTCTTCTTTTGTTGTCCTGTGGAAAATTTCGACATTTCACTGGACACCCTCAGATCCGCAAACAATTATTTTTGTATTTTTGCAATCCAAAAAAGTTCCATTCAAAATCTGAAGTATTTTCAGTTTTCAGATTTTCTGGTAAAGACAAAATCAAAACATTTCAAGGAAAATGGTCATTTTCTGAGGAATCCAAGCCCTTTTCCTCCCTGATTTTAAAAATGTTGATGAACGTTTTTCAACCATCCCTAATTTTAAAGTCAGGGCACAAAGATAGATTTCACTCTGATGTGCCTATTATCAATCCCTCACCAAATTACCTGTATAGAAGTGAATTGTCAGTAGTGCATCATGATACCCAAAGAGCATTCACTTATATGTTGTGGTAATCACCAAGGAATTATCCCCAAAGAGGATCTGCTGAGATGTTGCCCGGAACCAGAATTGTCCTTAGTTAGATGAAGATTTGAGGCTTCCCAGTTTATCCAGCTGGCTACATTTGATGCAGCGATCTAGCTGACAGTGGACATCTTAGATCAGTGCATTTAAGAACAACACTACAAAAAGGATGTCACTCCAGAGAGTGAGTAGTCATTATGAAATGCTATGATCACTGACAGTCACTGGGACAGGTAAAACAGGCTGGCAAAATTTTAGGCCCTCATCTAGGCACTAGAAGATCTGAGTTCAAGTCCTTCTTCCTGCAGCTATTTAACTGGATGCAAAAAGGACAATAGGTTCAATAGCAGGGATAAAAAGACAGCCATGTCTGGATGGCCCAGAGACTAAGGGAGGCTCACATTCATACTCCTCCATACCTCGAAGAGAGGGAATAGAATCCATTTGAGTAATGTAACCACTGTACTAAAAATTACAGGGAAGGTAGCACCTACTCCTCTAGCCATTTTGTGATATGGAAAAATAAAACAGTGTGATTTGAAATTATATAATTTTTTAAAAATTATTTTTATTGTTCAGAAATGGCCAGCAAACAATCAGCTATTCACCCAGCTCTACCTCTGACCTCAGTGTGAGCATACTAACCTTCCTTGGCTGGCTACCATCTAGCAAAAACCACACAATCCCTCTACCGGTGTTGCTAGTCAGGAGTTTACCACTTTAGTTTAAGTGCTATGGCCCCAGCTGTGTGAACCTGCAAATCAAGAGGTTTTTAAGGTGTGGCTTGACAAAGTCCTGGCTGGGATGATTTAGTTGGGGTTGGTTCTGCTTTGAGCAGGGGGTTGGACTAGATGACTGTGACATTCCCCAGTGCAATCTGGACAGGTATACCACTGTGTCACCCCAATCCCCACACACCTGTGGCCTGTCTTGAGGTTGTTCCACCTCCTGAATTACCCACTCCTGGGTGAGCCCATACACAGAGTCTTGCAAACAAGCAGTCCCTGTCTTAGTGCATGAGCGCATCTTGCCAGCCACTCATGGGATTCTGCAATGGTGTGACCTCCCCAGGATACTGCAACCCTAGGAACTGCCGTCTTATAGTGCTGCCCACTGGACTCTCACAAGCTCATTGGTAATCAATTTATTAAGAAACTGATATGCACCAGTTCGGTCACGCTAAACATGGTCTCTACACACACTCAAACCACATGCACTGCTTTAGATTAAACAAACACATACGTTTATTAGGTGCAGAAATATTTTAAGTGATTATAAACCAGAGGAATATAAATCAGATTTGATTAGGAAGGAATAAAAGCGAATCACCTTCTAGACTAAGCTTAACACTTCCCGTAGCTTCCCAAAGTCAGATAATTCTCAACAATGGCTGGTTGGTCTGTCTCCAACCAGGCTTCCTCTCACCCCTGTGGGCAGTCTTCATGTTGCCTTGTAGATGGAGAGAATTCCAGAGACCAAAATGCCTCACATTTTAACGGATTCCCCAGCCATGCACTGGGGTCAGGTGATCAGCCATGTCTGGCACGGCTTTCACCACTTGAGTCAAATGAGCATCACCTCATCAGATGCCCAGGTCAGTCCATTGTTCCTGGAAAAGCTGAGCTGTTTTATGCATGCCTCAGAAATCTGTGAATTACCTCTGCTTTTAGTGGTTGCCTGGATTTATTCAAGCCATGGGAGACACAGATTTGGGACTATTACATAGCAGAGCTTCTTAACCGTACCCATGACACTGCAAGGAACATACTGTCGTAACAATAATGTTCAGTATCTCGTGAGCATTCCAAAAACACCTCACATGACATACTTTGCATTTCACAATACACACTTACACTACAAGGGTGAACATGAATGATACACAATCACAGTATAAGGGTGTACATGGGTGCACTGTGTCACCATGTCCTCCTCAGAACCCTTCCAACCCTAAGATTCTATTATTCGAAGGTAGATTTGACCTGCTCGAGTTGTGAACAAAGCTGTTTGGAAAACAAAATTTCTCTCCTGAGGGAAATTCTGATATTTTGGCATTTGTTTTCCTCCCAAACTGGGATGAAACCAAAATCTCAAAATACGTTGTGGAACGGTAATTGCAAAATATTTACATTCAGAAATTTCAAAATGACTCTGTACCAATAATGTCAGATGTTTCAGTCTGATATTGATATTACATATACATACACACACATAATGTACATGTGATATAATATATAATGACAATACAAATGAAACGGATGATATTGAAAAGAAGCAAAATGAGAATGTCTGAAATAAATTACCCAATTTGGTTGGTCTGGCGAGTAATCGAACTTGAGCTTGAAGTAAATCAGGCTGCCACTCGTGTAATACAAGGTCACCGCAATGAGGTGAGAGGAGCAGGTGAGGAAAGTCGTGTGTCTCCCTTCAGCTGTGGTCATTTTCAGAATGGCTGCAATGATCCAGGTGTAGGACACCAGGATGAGGTAAAAGGGAAAGAAGAGGACCACCATTGTCGTTGTCATTGCCTGCATTTCATACAGAGAGGTGCTGATGGAAGAAAGCTTAATCAATGGGGGAATGTCATAGAAGAAATAGTTAATGTGATTGGACCAACAGATCGGAAAGGTGAAAACCCAGGCTGTCTGCACCAGGCCCACTATTTTACCACAGAACCATGAGAGAACTACCAGCAAAAGGCAGACCTTCCTATTCATGAGGACCATGTACCTCAGCATGTGGCATATGGCCATGTAGCGGTTGTACGCCATGGCAGCCAGAAGGAAGCATTTTGAAGACCCTAGGAAAATCAGAAAGTACATTTGGGCAGTGCAGTCTGTGTAGGAAATTCCCTTGTCCTCTAACAGGAAATTCACCAGCATCTTGGGGACGGTGACTGAGGCATTGAGAACATCCAGGATGGACAGAACCCTGAGGAAGAAGTACATGGGGGTGAAAAGGGATGGTTCCACCATCATGATAACGATGAGCACGTTTCCTACCAGGGTAATGAGGTAAATCAGCAGGAACATGCAGAATAGAGGTACCTGCTGCGCGGAGTGGTTGAATAATCCCAAAAGGATTAATTCATACAGTAGGGTTACATTCCCTCATTTCAATTCTTCTGTATATTTCATCTGGAGGAAGAATCAACTGACCGAGGTTACTGAGAAAACGAAACACTGCAGACATTTTTCATTGTTGGTTTTTGTAATGAAATTAACATTTTTGTAGAAAATGGCTCTTTGCCTTGAAAAGAAAAGATGGTCTTTCATTTGAAAACTCCACATTAGGGAATTTTGACCAAAACGCAGAAATTATTCAATTTGGGGCCATTTTTTTCCCTTATGCACATTTTCGGCTAAGATTTTTTCATTTTTAACCTCTTTTTTAAAAAAGTTTTGGTGGCCAAAAACTGAAACATTTTCAGTTTTTCAATTAAAAGTTTTATTTGACTCCTTTGTATGGATCCTCAAAAAGGGGGCTAGACAACGAAGCTAGGATTTTCAGAGAGGTCTAAGGGGTTTAGACACCCAATCATCATTTAACGTCAGTGGGAGTTGCACACTTTACTTTCTTAGGTCACTTGGACTATCCAGACCTATGTCAGGAATGATTTCGGGCAAAGATTTTGCAGCCTAGAACTTCATCCAAGGAAGAGCCATGACTCACCTCTCTTCCTGTGAGCCCAACCTGCCCGGTTCGGGACTTCCAGGATTGTATTCATCATATGCCCCGTAAGATGTGCACCATGGGTTATGTCATGTTCACAGTTTATGGTCTATGAACATTAACTTGGGCTCTGACCCTGGAAACCCCTTCCATCAGATGAACTGTATGCTGCTGTCAGTAGTCTGATGAAAGTGAATGGGACTACTTCTGGTAGTAAAAGGTACACCTGATAGTAAGTGTTTGCAGTATGGGGCCATAATTCTTCAGAGACTTTTTCCTACAGGTTTAACCTTACGCATTGTAAATGGTGCTAGTGGGAAAAAATTCCATGGAAACATTTTCCAACAGAAAATAGGGGTTTTGACAAAACCATTTTTCCTCCTGAAAAGAGTTGTCTTGCTAGCTGTAACTTTACCCCTGAACTCTTGAGCAATATCTTTATACTCCTCCCTAGTCATCTGTCCAAGCTTACGTTTCTTGTAAGCTTTCTTTTTCTGTTTAAGCTCACCAAAGACTTCTTTGTTAAGCCAAACTGGTCGCCTGCCATATTTGTTATTCTTTCTGCACATGGGGATGTTTTTTTTCCTGTGCCCTCATAAGGTTTCTTTAAAATACAGACAACCCTCCTGGACTCCTTTTCCCCTCATATTAGCCTTCCAGCAGATCCTGCCCATCAGCTCCCTGAGAATTCCCTAACTTTTTAACTTCTACAGCTTAAGATAAAGGATAATTACATTACTTCATACCAGTAGAAGGTTTGTATGTGTGTGGATAGATAGATAGATA
>ML675620.1:869919-884879 GCA_007922155.1 Mesoclemmys tuberculata
AGAAAGAAAGAAAGAAATCAGCTGGAGTATTATGTCTAGTTCTGGGTGCCACTTTCTAGGAAAGATGTGGACAAATTGGAGAAAGTCCAGAGGAGAGCAACAAAAATAATTAAAGGTCTAGAAAACATGACCTGTCCGGAAAGATTGAAAAAACTGGATTTGCTCAGTCTGGAGAAGACTGGGGTGGGAGGATAACACTTTCAAGTATGTAAAAATTTGTTATAAAGAGGAAGGAGAAAAAAACACTCTCATTCACCTCTGAGAATAGGACAAGAAACAATGAGCTTAAAGTGCAGCAAAGGTAATTTAGGTTGGACATTAAGAAAAAGTTCCTGACTGTCAGAGTAGTTAAGCACTGGAAAAAATTGCCTACGGAGTTTGTGGAGTCTCCGTTACTGGAGGTTTTTAAGAACAGGTTAGACAAAACCTATTAGGAATAGTGTGGTTATTATGTAGTCTTGCCTTGAGTGCAGGGCACTGAACTAGATGATCTATTGAGGTCCCTTTCAGTCCTACGCTTCTATGATTCTATAATGGACCTTTTACCAGATGAATAGACTCCAGTATCTGAATTCTGGAGTGATGTGGAGTTTATGAGATCACCGAATGCATGTTTTCTTCTTCTGTACATTCAACAGGAGATAAACTGTGGTTGTGTAACTTGAACAGAGGGACACAGAAAGAGCCAGCCTGGTATAAACCATCAGCGGTCCCAATGACATCATGGAGGGATGGTGAGCCTTACCAGCTTGATATCTGGCCCCACTGATGGCAGTAGAAACACGGCTGCTTCATACCAAGTGGGGATCTGGCCCTTGAGTTCAATGGATCTACACCAGTTGGGAACTGAACTGACTGAAAAGATGATCAACTTCACTTGGAGTTGAATTGGGCCTCGTAATGAGAGACGTTATGTGGCTCTTTTCCTTTAAGCATCAAGTTCTGTTCATGTTAGGTTCTTTCCAAAATCCCTCCAGGTGTCTATTTGCACCATTAGATGTCTAGATACCTTTTAAAAAATGGCCCTAAGTGACTTGGGAGCCTAAGTCCCACAGCTTATTTCTCTGGGAGTTTTACATTAGCATCTATTGAAAGGCATAAGTACAGTCTGACACTTTTCACAGGAGAGGATAAAGAAACACAGAAAGTAGAATCACAAGGCTGGCTTTCTTCACGTCGAGGAGGCTGTCAGCTGTCCTTGTCCCAGAATCTCCAGGATTCAAAGTTATCATATCAGCCTTGTTTACAATACAGTAATGACTACAGATTCCACTTGTGTTCAAATTGTCCCATTTTACCACATGCTGCACAGACACATGGTCAGAGAAAGTCTATGCCCCCCTAAAAGTCACCACATGAACAGACAGAACTGGAGAAAGGAAGTATCGATATCCACATGTAGGCTGGCGGATCCGTCCAGCAGGGTCATTGCGGCCCTGGCTCGGGCCCAGGCTCCTAGGAAGGCCGCACCTCCTTACTACCAGGAGAAAGTTAACGGGTTCAGTCATTGCTTATGCCTGTGCCTGGCCTCCCAGTGGGGTGGACAGGCAAAGGAGTCTGTATACACCAATATTTAGTATCCTTTGCAGCTGTGGGCCCAGAGGAGACAAGCTCTCCAGGGGTGGCTAGGGAAGAAGGGAGTGGGACGCAGGTCCACCTCACTCTACTGCATCCCAACCCAGAGCCCTACCAGTGGCAAGGTGTTCTGCCACTGGCTCATCGGAGATCCAGCCGTAAGACACTGACACTGGTGTGACCACAAACTCAGCCAGACTATAGTCGGCTGCCCTGGGCTAATTCCTCCCACCCAGAACCCGGGTACCTGGAGTGAGGGGTCTTCCTCCAATTCTCCAGGGTAGATGGCCAGAGGGAGTCCCACCAGTCCTCGCTATCAGCAGGTCCGGGAACTCCTTGGGGCCATCAGCAGACGGCAGCTCCTCCAGGTCACAGGGCCCCGAGGGTCCTCCGGCACACAGGGCTCCGGCAGCTCCAGGAGGTCCCAGGTGACAGGCATTTCCTCTAGGTTTTGGCCGGCCTCGGAGGATCCCTCCCAGTCGCTAGGGCCCGGTAACCTTGGCAGGACCTTGAGGCTTCAGTCAGCAGATGGCTTGGCTCTGCACAGCTGCAGAGCCTGGTTCAGGCTCAGACCCCCAACCTTGGGGAAGGAGCGTCCTTCTCTGTCAGCAGCTACCCCCTGTCTGAGCTGCTAGGCTGGCCTTTTATACTTCCCTTACTTGTCTTGGCCCCACCCCTCTGCTCCTAGGGTCTGTGACCTGCTGGGTCCCGATCTGCACAACAGGGTTGTCACGGCCCTTCCTCCAGCCCAGGCTCCAAGGAAGGCCACAGCGCCCTGCTTCACCACATTTTACAGATGGGGAGCTGAGAAACTGTGGGATTAAGGCTGAGATTTTCAAAGCACTTTGGACACCCAAGGAAGTTAATGAGAATTTGACACCCAAATCCCTTAGCATTTCAGCCTAAGCAGACTGCCCAAGGTCACACAGGGAGCTAGAAATAAATCCCAGATCCCCCAAGTCACAGTCCAGTATCTTCACCACAAAACCATCCATCCCCACTTTTGAGAGAGCTCCCCTTCCAAGGGAGTTAGACGTGAGCCTCCAGTTCATCACCCCTACACTTTGTCTGGGATTTTCAAAGGAGTCAAAGGGAATTAGGTGCTAAACTGGGTGCCTAATTCCCTTCGGTTGTTTGAAAGTCCCTGCCTTACCCCATAATGTTCACTAGCTGAGACCACTGTTCCATGGAAGAGTCCTGTTGGAATTTCCCTGTCTTTGGCATCCATTTTCAGCCATCCCGATTACCTGTCCACTGTTGAATTGCCTGCTCCTTCAGGGAGCTCAGCAGAGAAAGCCTTTCTTTTTTAGTTGTCTTCTCAGGGCTTCTTTCACCTCCTGGTTCCTCAGGCTGTAGATGAAAGGGTTGAGCATGGGGATGACAATGGTGTAGAACACAGAGACCACTTTGCTTTGATCTGGGGAGGAGATGGCTCCGGGCTGAGCATACATAAATAAGATCGTCCCAAAGAACAAGCTCACAGCCACTAGGTGAGTGGTGCAAGTGGAGAAGACTCGGCGTCTTCCCTCGGCAGAGGGCATCCTCATGACGGTGGTGATGATGTAGCTGTAGGAGATAAGGACAACTAGGGCGGTGCCCACGATGATGGCCCCACACACAGCCAGCATCACAATTTCGTTGGTGAAGATGTCCGAGCAGGAGGCCTGCATCACCGCGGGGACGTCACAGAAGAAGTGGTCAATTTTCCCGGGCCTGCAGAAGGACAAGCTGAAGGTAAAGCCTGTCTGGATGCTGCAGTTGAAGCAGCCTGAGAGGTAGGAGCCCGCCACCAGGCAAATGCAAGCCCTCTTGGACATTGTGATGGGATAGCGCAGGGGGTTGCAGATGGCAGCAAAGCGGTCGTAAGCCATCACGGCCAGGATGAACGTCTCGGTGGTCCCAAAGAGCGAGAAGAAGAACATTTGAGCAGCACAGCCATTGTAGGAGATGGTGTTTCTCCCTGTTGAGACACACAGCAGGGCTTTGGGGGCAATGACGGAGGAGTAGCAGAGGTCCAGGAAGGACAGATTCTTCAGGAAGAAGTACATGGGGGTGTGAAGCTTGCAGTCAGCACTGATGACCGCGATCATGCCAACGTTTCCTACCACGGTGACGGTGTACAGTACAAAGAGGAGGACTGAGAGGAAGACTTGCAGTTCAGGATGGCCGCTGAACCCCACCAGAATGAACTCAGCCACCATGCTGTGGTTTTCCATGGCTCCTTTGGTACATGGAGGAAAGAAGTGACAATTTGGGGAGATTGTTCTTTCCTAAACGAGCTCCGATCACCATGCTGGTAGACATTAGCTGTCAGAGGACACGTGCAGTGGAACGATCCATTGCAAATCTGGGCATGGGACAGAGAAGACAATATATAAAAATCACTCTTGCTTGCAACAGCTCTCATGCTTCTTCATCATAAGCAAACATCCACATGCATAGTTTATTATGCTGGAAATAGACTGGCCATGATTCATAAAATTATAGAAGATGAGGGTTGGAAGGGACCTCAGGAAGTGTCTAGTCCATCTTCCTGTTCAAAGCAGGACCAACCCCAAGTAAACCACCCCAGCCAGAGCTTTGCCAAGCTGGGCCTTAAAAACCTCTAAGGATGGAGATTCCACCACTTCCTTAGGTAACCCATTCCAGTGCTTCACCACCCTCCCAGTGAAAAACATTTTCCTAATATCCAATGTAGACCTCCCCCACTGCAACTTGAAACCATTGCTCCTTGTTCTGTCATCTACTACCATTGAGAACAGCCTAGCTCCATCCTCCCTGGAACCCCCTTTCAGGTAGTTAGAGGATGCTATCAAATCACAGCTCATTCTTCTCTTCTGCAGACTAAACAAGCCTAGTTCCCTCAGCCTCTCCTCATAAGTTTTGTGCTCCAGTCACATAATTATTTTTTAAAAGTTCCAGAGGGATAGCTGTGTTAGTCTGTATACAGCAAAAACGAGAGTCCTGTAGCACTTTAAATACTATCAAATTTCTGCAGGCATAAGCTTTCGTGGGCTGCAAGCCACTTCGTCAGATGAAGTGGGTTGCAGTCCACAAAAGCTTATGCCTGCAAAAATTTGTTAATCTTTAAAATGCTATGGGACTCTTGGGTTTTTTTTCCCTAATAATTTTTGTTGCCCATCTCTGGACTCTCTCCAATTTGTCCACATATTTCCTATAGTGAGGAGCCCAAAACTGGACACAGTATTCCAAATGTGACCTCACTAGTGCCAAATTGAGGGGAATAATCACTTCCCTCGATCTCTTGGCAATGCTTCTTCTAATGCAGCCCAATATGCTGTTAGTCTTCTTGAAACAAGGATGAAAATTAATGAGAGAACTTTAAGAAGCCAGGAAAACTGTAATAAAAATGTAGACCTTAAAAAATAGCCAGGAAAAAAGAGAAAAGAGAGAGGAAGTAGAGAAAGGAAAGGAAAACAGAAGGAAAAGACGTTAAGAGATAGATAGATGGATAGATAGATGGACAGAAATATTTAAGTACCAAACTTTTGGGGAAGTTAAGCAAGAATACGTTAGTTAAACACCAACCCCTATACTTTTACAACAGCCAAGCAAATCATAACTTCACCATTCACTATGGCAGAAAATTCAGGTTTTCATCTCATATCAGTGCAGACCAAGTCTCTCCAAACCAATTCATATTCTAGATGGAAAACCTTTTGCCTGATTCATGTCCAAAGATCACCTCTGTAACCTTCACTTCTATTCTACAGAGATTTTTATACTGCACTCCTCCTGGTAGTATCTGTTTAGTTTCCAGTAGTGCATTACCAAAGTGACTTCACATCTGTTTCTTATTTAAAATGGTCTCAGCAAGAGTAATATTTGGAGCCTTTTTCTCCTCTTTCAAGTGAATAGAACATGAAAATATGTATTCAATTTGATGCTTTTCTTAACTTGTCTTCTCACCCAAGAAAGACGAATATTTTCTCACTAGAAATAAAATAGTGTAGCTACCGGAAACATGACACACTCATGAATGATTTACTTCTATCCACATTCCCAGTGATTCACAGACATGTCAGTGGACTTATTTCATTCAAAAACCTCTTCAGAAACGTGATAAATAAAAAATAAAATAACAAAAACCGAGCAAGGAAACATCCAGAAATCCTGTAGCAGGAAAGCAAAGAATGAGTTTGCTAATTTTCATAAGGTATCTGGCTAACCACGGATGCCAGAGGCCATATGAATTCAATGCAGTAGAGGCATGAGGAACAATGCTTACCTCAAACTGATTCAGGTTCTTCTTGAAGTTTGCTCAATTATCTGATTGTTGTCAATAACGACGCTTGCCTATTACCGAAGGCAAAGTAAGTCTCATGAGCTCACTTGGAACATGCCACATTTACTCTGTTTACAAAGTTTAGCTGCCTCCTTATATTTGTATCCTTCACAGGAGAGGGTTGTGTCATTGCTGCTACCAAAAAAAAAAAAAAAAAGAAAGAGTGGGAGATTGTTCTCCCTCCTCCCCTTCCCCATTTCTAAGTTTTGATGAGCCAGATTGTGTCTTAAAACTTTTTAAATTGTGATCACAGTTCACTCTATAACCGATGAGTCCAAAGCTTTTTTCCTCTGAACAAAACCCAGAGTGGTTTATCTTCCCCTTTATGTCATTGCAATTTAAAAATAAACAAAAAAACTAATTAATCTGTGGGGAACGTTTTAGATTTGGCCAGGTTGTTGATGATGAGCTGTTATAATGTATGGCCAGGATTGAAATTTAAAGCATCTTTCAAGGATTTTATGAAAATTTATTGTTTATTATTTTTATTTTATTTCACTAGCTAGTGCAAGGCCTAGTCATGGGCCAGGTGCTGTACAAACAAAGAAAAAAATGTTTGCTTGGTTTTTATCATCTGGTGAAGTTATTCAAGTAAAACTTTAAAAAGTAAATGAACGCTACTTTTTTAAGGAGCTTCATTAAGCGTTTAGAAAACTATGATAGGTCTTCTTCCTTTTTTTTAACTGTAAACTCTTTATAATATAACTGTAAACTTCTTTATAATGTAAATATAATAGTTTTTTATAATAATGTTATTCCCCAGGAGTTTATTTCTTCATAATTTAATTTCCTGTAAGCTATTTTTACAGGGGTTTTCTTACAATGCAAATTATTTAGACAAAAAATTCCAAAAAAACTTTATTTCATAGAATTATAGATGAGGGTTGTAAGGGACCTCACAAGGTATCTAGTCCAAACCCCTGCTCAAAGTAGGACCACCCCCAACTAAATCATCCCAACAGGGGTTTTGTCAAGCCTGGCCATAAAAATTCTAAGAATGGAGATTCCATCACCTTCCTAGGTAACCCATTCCAGTGCTTCACCACCCTCCTAGTGAAACACTTTTTCATAATATCCAACCTAGACCTCCCCCATTGGAACTTGAGACCATTGCTCCTACTTTTGCATCTATCATCACTGAAATCAGCCTAGTTCCATCCTCCCTTTCAGGTAGTTGAAGGCCACTATCAAATCCCCCCTCACTCTTCTCTTCTGCAGACTAAACAAGTCTAGTTCCCGCAGCCTGTCCTCATAAGTCATGTACCTCAGCCCCCTCATGACTTTTGTTGCCCTCTGGGTATGCCCTCTAATTTATCCACATCCTTCCTGTAGTTGGAGACCCAAAACTGGAACTAAGACAGTGTTACTTAAGTCCTCAAATAATGATTTAAAGTCTTCAAGATACAGAGAATCCACCAGCAAGTGACCCATGCTGCCAATGAAGGTGAAAAAGGTTAAATGAGTCTTTCCCCCACTTTCCCATAGATCCAAAAAAGCTGATGGGTGGTGGGGTTTTCTTTTTTTTGGGGGGGGGTGTTTTCGTTTGTTTGTTGTTGGGTTGTTTATTTTTTGCACAAATATTTATTTTAATGTATAATGTTGGTGGCAATTTTTGCTCCACTCCAATGGCTGTCCAGCTAAACCTCCACTGGGGAAAAAATATGGCCATCTCTCACCCTCATCCTTCTTCTTAATCGGACACACAGACTTGGGCTCTGGTTGCATTCGCCATTGCATCTGTAGAGTCATAAGATATGATTTGTAGCAACAAACCACATGATATTATCATTCCTTGTGTTTTATTTCTATTAGCTTTTCAGAATTTGATTACAAGATTTTATTATCTAACATAAAGAAAAATATTGTGGGGCTAACATTACTACAACAATGCTGCAAACAGTAGAGAAACAATGTACAGATATTTAATGACTTTTGTGGCTTACACAATTTGTCAGTTTTGTGCATTATGAGACTCTGCACACCTTCCTCACCCAGGGCAAATGATTAGCCCCCCCCAAAGGGATGCTATATTTATCAGTGGTGAACATGAGACATTCAGAGAGCTGTCCACAGCCTCACTTTCTTGTGTCCTCTGTTAAATGGACATAGTGAGGGACCATAAAAACTCCGCCTCAGTAAATACAATGCAGAGCATGATATGACACAAGTGCTGAGATTTTCAGTGGGAGTTTTCAATTTAATTTCAATAGGGACTTTTTGACCAAATCATGCAGGAATCTTTGGAAACCCCAGGCTCAGGGCCAGATTTTCAAAGGTGTTTAAGGGCCTCCCGGGAGTTTCAAAAGTATCTTCGTGCCTAAGACCCATCTTCCACTTGGCACCTACACACCTTTAAAAATCTGGACCTTAGCTATTATCTAGCATTTTCTATATTCTTGGTGAAAGCCACATATTTATGGATGGCTTTGCTCAAGGCTCCCTTAATCTCTCTGTTTCTCAGGCTGTAGACAATGGGGTTTACCAAGGGAGTCAGGACCGTGTAGCAAAGCGAGAACACTTTTTTTAGCACTCCCAGTGTATTTTGATTCGGTAGCATGTAGACAATCATAAGAGTCCCATAGAAAATTGTCACCACAATGAGGTGAGAGGAGCAGGTGGAAAAGGCCTTTTGCCTCCCGGTGGTGAAAGGGATTCCCAGGATGGTGGCAATGATGCAGACGTAGGATGTCAGGGTTAGCAGGAATGGAGGCAGAGTGAATACACAGGCGAGGATGAAATCCAGCAACACCATCAGGTGTGTGTCCCCACAGGCAAGATTTATCAATGGGATGGGATCACAATAGAAATGGTCAATTTCATTTGGGCCACAGAATATGAACTGAGACATGAATAATATGAAGATGGTAATAGCCAGACAACCATTTAACCAGGACCCAGAAGCTAACTGGAGGCAAAACTTGGTACTCATAAGAGTTGAATAGTGCAGGGGTTTACATATCGCTAAATAACGATCGTAAGACATCGCTGCTAGCAGATAGCATTCGGTAGATGCCAGGGCACCAAAAAAGTACAGTTGTGTGATGCAGCCACTGACAGAGATGGTTCTGTCTCCGGTAAGGAGACTGGCCAGCATCCTGGGCAGGATGGTGGAGGTGTAGCAGGTCTCCAAGCAGGACAGGTTCCCCAGGAAGAAGTACATGGGCGTGTGAAGGCACTGATTAGCCACAATTAGTGCAACAATGAGGGTATTCCCAGCCACGGTTGCAATGTAGATTATTAGAAAGAGAAGGAAGAGAAGGAATTGGAGGTCAGGGAGATCCCCGAGTCCCAGGAAGATGAATTTTGTGATGGCTGTTTGATTTCCCCAGTCTGTGTCGGCCATGTGTTGGGACTAGGAACAAGACAACAAATGGTGCATTAGGAATAATAAAATAAACCGCAATCCAATCAGAAGAACACAGAGTTAACAGTGAGCATCAATTAATTCCATAAATGTGCAAAATCTGCTTCCCCTCTCCTCGTTACCAGCTCTATGTTTAGATCTAGATTTAGACATCAGGAACATGTGTCTCAGGCCTAGACCTGACCACTGATATCTCCTCAGGGACAGAAATAGGTGGAAAATGACTTCTGCTTCCCTGTGGTGGAGAACTCCTGAGGCAGGTGGTCATAATACAAACATAGGACATCAGGAGCATTACAAAGGGATCTGCCTAAATTGGATGACAGCACAAGAAAGTGGAAGATAGATTCAATTTTGCTAAATGCAAAGCAATTCACACTGGACAAATACAATCCTAACTGTACTTGCAAAATGATGGGGTCAAAATGAGCTGTTGCTACTCAAAAAAAAGAGATCTTGGCGTCATCGTGGATAGTTCTCTGAAAACATCTGCTCAGTGTGCAGCGGCCATCAGAACATTAGGAACCTTTAGGAAAGAGATAGATAATGAGACAGACTATATTATAATCCTAGTATATGAATCCATGGCATACCCACCCCTGGAAAAAGTGCTGAGAAGGACAATGAAAATGATTAGAGGGTATGGAACACCTTCCATGTGAGGAGAGATTAAAAAGACTGGGACCGTTCATTTTAGACAAGTGATGGCCTAGGCAGGATAAGATAGTCTATAAAAGCATGAGCGGTGCAGAGATCTGAATAGAGAAGCGTGATTTACCCAATCACATAACAAGAAATGGGAGTCACCTGATGAAGTTACCAGACACCAGGTTTAAAACAAGCAAAAGGAAGTGCTTTTTCTCAGACTGCACAGTCGACCTGTACAACTCGCTGCCAGGGGATGGTGTGAAGGCCTAAGTGTAAGTGGGTTAAAAAAAAAGATTTAGAGAACTTCATGCAGGATAGGTCCCATCAATGGCTATTAGACAAAATGGTCAGGGACGCAATCCCATGCTTCGGACATCTCTAAATCTCTGACTGCCAGAAGCTAAGCCTAGATGAAAGGGGATGGATCACTCAATGATTGCCCTGTTCTGTTCAGTCCCTCTGAAGGACCGGGCACTGGTCACTATCAGAGACAGGACATTGGGCTACATGGACAACTGCTCTGACCCAGTCTCGTTATCCTCATTTTCATACTGACACAGGGCCATGCCTAATCAATAACAATGATAAACGGTCAATTTCTCTGGTAACCCAAATGCTGATACGACAGATCAGACAAATTATTCCTCTACTATTATATCCCATTGAGTGACTTATTGGGGCAAAGTAGTGACACTGAAATTCAACATTGTTCTGTTTATCGTGGCAAGAACGTTATGTCATAGAGGAGTTAATATCAATAAATACATCAATTAAAATAATTAAGCATTTCAGTGCAGTCTAATGGCTTTAGGCAGGTACCTGCTATTCAAATGAATGGTCATTTTTGTCAACTTATACCTACTTATTGAAAATTCACTGTTTTGAATGCACAGGAATGTTTATTTTTCACACTCGCGCAAGAAATCAGTTTGTGCCATAAATTATGAAGTGGACTAAACTCTTCCTTTACTCATGTCATGCAAAAACTTAATAAAGATGATGATGATGAATGAAAGTGTCTGGTGAGCTGAAATTTTTTTTCTGCTTCAAATGATAACTCCTGCTATTAGCTGTGTAGCCTCCTTAAAATGCTTTCTCTTTGGGGATGGATTTTACGAAGGGGCAAAATAAAGCTGATTTGCAGCCGTAACTGTGCAGTGACTCTCCTTGGACCTGTTGTATTAAAGTAAATGGCACAAATAAGGGGTTCACGTAACCCCATCTCTGTCAACATTAAACAAGGTTCAGGGTTTGGTACCTAGACACCTCAGCTTGCTTATTACCATGGCACAGATATAATCAAAGTGAAGTTCTTTCCCAACTTAACTTGGCTACATTTTACTCTACATATTGCCCAGCCCACCTGTTCATAAGTGTTTCTTTATTTATCTGTCTGTAACCAATTGTTATGTTCACACCATTGACCCATTGATTCATCTAAATTAGTCCATAATAATAATTGATCATATAGGAATGAGAAAGGGCCTGGAGAAGAAAGATACTGCCATTGCTCCATGACTCTCTGGCATATGCTGCTTTGCTGTCTGGGCTCACCCCTTTCCATCCCAAAGGACTCAGGCCTCAATTCCTTGAAGAAGTCCTCCTCCACACACATGGAAGGTCTTCCTCCATGTGGCACAGTGGAACCTAAATTCCAGCTGCATCAAGGAGCTACTCCTTTGACTTTGCACCCTCCGAATGAGCCTTGTCTGTATTACCTGTAAAGTAAGATTAGGCACAGATGACATCCTAACATATTTAATGCTGATGATCAATTCAATGAGAGAATTTAAGAGATACAGCCATCCATTCATCTCAATGTCCTGATTAGAGATGGGTGGAAAAGCAGGGGTCCCTTTCCATTAAAACGTTGTGGTTTTAAGCAAAATATTTTGTCGGAAGCTAGACAAAATGTCAAATTCCCAAAAATTTTAAATAAAAGGAATTTAAAAGAAAAATTCCATTTCAGGGGCTGTGGGAAGGAATTTTTCATCTACCTGACTGCCCTTGGAGAAGGCTGTTCCTAGGCTGAGAAGGGATTAGATTTTTATTCCTCACTATAGATCTCACTGCACCAGCTTCAAAAGCTTTGCTAACATCAAGGTATGGCACATCTACCAATTTCCCCACAGTCACAAAGCCAGTCATCTCCTCATAGAAGGCAATCAGGTTGGTCAGGCATGACTTTCTCTTGGTGAAACCATACCGACTATTCCTGATCAGCTTCCTCTCCTCCAAATGCTTCAAAATGGATTCCCTGAGGACTTGTTTGATGATTTGCATGCTCCTTGATTCAGCCATGCTGAAACAGTTTGTTGCTTGTTTTTAACTCAGAGCACTTGTTCTTCAAATCCCCTTCAATCCCTCTAACAGGCTGACTTTTTCTCATATCAGACCCTGTGCTGCCTTCCTTAGAATTCCCAGTCAACCTTTCCTGATTCTCTGATTCACTCTCCAGGGTTTTCACCTTCCTCTCACTACTGCTATGAAGAGTTTCTTTCCCACTCCTCTCTGACTCTTGGACAGAAGAAGTGGCCTAAGAGCCGCTTCACCTGGGGGTAGGGCCAGCTCTCTGACAGCTCCCCACATCTCTTTGAGCAGGGGACCTCACCTGGCTCCCTCTTTTAGGAAGCCCCATCCCTAAACCTAAACTCATCAGATGGGTTCAGATGGGGGCCAAACCCCTCTCCTCTGGAAGGGCCAACCCACCCTGTGCTTGGCTGCAAATATCCTCCTTGCATTTTATACGCTGTTGCCATGTTCCTTTCTACCAGTGTCGCTTAGTTTGGATTCCCATTATCCTGTTCCAGGCATCAACTGAGTCACCCCAACCCAGATCCCCAGCTGGTGTGAATGAGCCGTAACTCCACTGGAGTCAAGGGGCCAAATGTCTAGCTGAGGACCTTTTGCAAGACACTGCTCGCTTTCCCCATTGTGAGGGGGTTGCACTACACACCGACTGACACTGCGGTGGGAAGATGAGGCTAAAACTGTAAAGAGTCTCAAAGCACATTCATGCCCCTGTCTGGAAAGTGGGAGAGAAATGCTGTTGGGGAGTCAGTGCTCACCTGTCACGCCCGGGCAGCTCCAGCCTGAAGCAATGAGCTCCTACTTCTTCCAGTGTGGCACCAGGACCCAGGTTCCTCAGCTCAGATTCTTGTATCTCCTCTTTCTGCAGAAACTGGAGTTTCTCTGTCAAGAGACCTGCATCAAGCTGCATGGATGAGCTGCAGCCATGATCCCTCTTTCCCCTCCCTTTACACAGTCTAGAGGCCAACTGCTATTTGTACCCTTCCACACAGAAGGCAGCATCTCCCTTGATTGCACATCCCAAGGGGCTGACCCTGGGGAGATAGCACTGTGTTTTCTGTGCAGACCGTGCAAACAACTGTCCTGATACAACACACCTCTCACACGCAGAGGAATTGACTCTCTGCTCCCTGCTGCCTGAGGTCAGTGCTATGCATGGCTGAAAGGTAACACAGCGCTGGCGGAGCACATAATCATGCCAATTGACTCTGCTGACTAATTTTCACTCATGTGTGAGTTTTCCAGTTGTCTTCAATAGAGCAGCTCCCTCAATCAGAATGGCTAGGATGAATGAGGTCTATCTGACTGAGTGGTCAATGAAATGGAACAATGGAAATATTTATCCCAAGGAGGAAAAAAAAAATAAAAAAACAAAGAAACCCCCAAATTGTTCCCCAAAATTGCCAAAATATTTCAATTTCATAAAAAGTGCTCTTTTTGGAAAGCCTGAGAGAGAGAGAGCCTGGAGTATGGGGCCTGAGGCCTGAACCACAGTCAATAAAGCCAAGCCATGCAAGGCACCAAATTCCCCCAGGATATGCACACTGAAGCCAGCAAACAACAGGAGACCAAAGTATCCCAGACCTCAGGAGACAAGACTATGATGTGCCTCAGGCAGAGAACAGGAGTGACCAAGTGGCACCAGGGCCCGAGTCCCCCGTAATGGCGAGGAAATGAGGAAATGAGACACAGCCAGAGAATCTGCGCAAGTGACACACACCCCACATGCTGAAGAGCAAAGTGACCCCTCCCACCAAAAGAATCACTTAGACCCTGGCCATGTGAACCAGAACCAGCCAGCTAAGCCCCTGAAAGAGAGAATGCCCAGTGCCACGTCAGAGCCCTGGATCTCTCTGTCAGTGTCCCATCACCAGCCGTGGCCATCCCTGATAATTCAAAGGAAGAAGAAAGAAAGAAAGAATATGTTAGGGTAGAAAAAAAATCCCTTCATGATCTTGCAGCTAGCCAGCCGAAATCCTGACCCAGGACCTGTAAGAAATATAAAGATATATATATCAAGAGTGAACCTCAGGGCTGCTGATCCCTGCCCCCACCATCTCATGCACCTTTACTCCTGCCTCTGCCTTTGTAGCTTCAGAATCTCCTCATGGCACAGGAGACAAACAGTTTGCCCCACTGCTGTCTGGCAGAGCAAAGAGTTTCACTCCATAGTAAGTGGTCACCATAATGGCCACATCCTTTTTGACCTGGTTTAGGAATACTGTCATTGACTATTCAGGTGTCCTTTTCACTTTTTTCTGATTATTATATTATATTATATTATATTATATTATATTATATTATATTATATTGCAGCCAAAACTTTTCAGCTATAATATAATATATATATAATATAATATACAAGTTAAAACAATAAAGTCAAAACAAAACATTTCAATCATTGCCCATAAAAAACTTCAGCTAAATCAATCCATCCCCACAAAACACTTCAATTGCATTGAGTCAGCATTTTTAAATGGACGGTTGGTCCATGGGAGACATTTCAAACAGGTCTAATGATGATGGTTGTCTACAATGCCCCTCACCAGGGGCTGCGCATTAAGACACCATCCAGTGCTATAGTCAGAAGATGGAACTGTCCATCATCTGAAAATCCATCTATCACTTAGTTTGTTAAGTTTAGTATTAGATTGTGTTTCACCTTTTATTTCTTTGTAACCAATTCTGCATTTTATGCCTCATAACTTGTAATCACTTTCTTTTTGAAGTCTGTTTTGGAAGCGTTTTTGTAAAAGT